>JARHVA010005040.1:155000-282500 GCA_037957365.1 Torreya grandis | reverse complement strand
ACATAAAATTAACATTTAAGCTAAAATCATGCAAATATGACCACTCTTTTACTCACTTAGCTTTAGACATATCGTAGGGCCCCTTTTGATCACTTTTGACCACCTTACACACTCTTCTAAGTTGATATTAGATCCCTAAATAAACTTATCCCTGTCCTTATAACCTTAGACACATTTTAGGCCCTACCAAACCTTCAACATGGTAAAATGACCCATTGAATATAAGTTCCCTAAGGGACAGGAGTGCACTAGTCTAGTGTCCTTCCCCCCTCTTGTCTTCCCACCAAATAATAACTAATTTTCCAAATTTAAAGTTATAGGAAGGTCGGCCCATGTCCCTAATGAACCCCATTTGAAGGATTTTCAATGATGTGACTATCTAAACACTTTTCAAACCATTTTTTAAAGAGGAGGATTCTACACAAAAGTACTAGAATCACACTTGTACATTGAGATTAGAATACCTATTTCTCCCAATTTTGATCACATATAACCCTAGTATCCCAAAGTTCAATTATGAATACATTTTATAGGTCACAAGTCATATTTTAGGCACTTAATCACATTAGTATTACACTAGCATCTAACTTATTTAACTGACTATTCACACACCACCATGGCATGGGATAACCATGAAGTTTGAACCCTCTTTAGAGTATTGGTATATAGGCAGTGCTCAACACATGGGGTGTTGAGGTCTCATACAAATTCAATTGTTGACTCCTTTTTTCCCATTGATTTGTATTGGTCTTTACATGTCAAGAAGTTAAGGTTTTTAAGGAAAATTAGTTACATAGTGGTCTCTACAAGTGATCACAAACTCCTGAACCAGATATAAGCTCTGTAGATGAAGGTATAGAGAACCCAAAAACCATCATTTCCTCACTACAAGTGGACATGAGCACCCTAGGTTAGACATAAATACCACCCCTCAAGTGTCCTCTTCCTAGTGTTGTTGTCCAGGCCCATATCCATTTCTATAATCTTGATTCCAGTCACTAGACCTCTCTGCATAATAAATATCAGACTTTGATTCCTCCTAGAGATACAGTTTCCAGCTAAGCCTTTATTTTATTCTTACACTATTATTTTTAGTAAGTTTCTAGAATACATTATTTCTAAATTAGTGAATGTTATCATTATTATATTTATTCAATTGATTTTGCACAATAGTGTTGTCATTTAGGGTTTTTACACAAATCCCAAATTTGATAAAACACCCACATAAAAATTAAAACCTAGAAATGTAGTGATAAATTTTTAATTAACCAATGTCGTAATATTGCAGTCATAAGTAAAATCCATAAAACACACAAAATAGAGGAAAGAGAGATAAAACTAAGGAGTAGAGACAAAAATTAGAAATAATAACAATGAGATATGGCCAAACAAAGAATAATATAAAGTCAATAAGAGAATCATAGAGTCAAAAGTGTCAAAATTACAAGGAATGGGTAGAAAATAAAATAAACACAAGAAAATGTGCCTACAAGAACATAATCTAAACCAATGATCCATAAACACATAAATACACTAACACCATAACAATTAATTAATTTCTACCAAAATTATTTGTATACACTAAATGACAAAGCTTGTAAAAAGAATTATAAGTGTTGAAAACTACTTTTTCATTGATAATAGGAAACAAGATATGAGTGAATATAATTTGAAGTTCATTTTTTGGTAAATTATGAGTCATCTTAGTAACCATAGTCTTAAATCTAACCACATACTCACTAATGGTCTTATTTTATCCTTGTTTTATTTGAGATAATTGTATAAATGTGGTCTTTATACCAATATCAATTGAAAATTGTGCTAAAAATTCCTCAACTAAATTTGTAAGAGAATGTAAAAATCTACATGGTAAAACATAAAACTAATCTAATGTATGATTCTTCAAGCTCTTTGGAATAAAACTAGTTAATGATTTATCATCATAAGTAAAATATAATGAAAGGCATAGAAAGCCCTAGTGTGATGAGAAGGGTCTCATTTTCCAATGAAAACTTTAAACTTTAAAGAAAAGAATCCTATTGAAAATGGGTATGCACGCACTTGATAAGCCAAGGGGTTAAGAATAATATGATTATAAGTAACCATACTTTTTGGATTTGAGACCCTTGATAAAGAACCTTAATTTTATTCTGTCACACATTGTTTGCATCATAATAGTAATTTCAAGACTTGGAATACAAGGAAAGTATGAAGAAGTAAAATAAAATGGAGTAAAATAATTTTACTAGAGGGAAGGATTAACATGTGAATCAAGTGAAGAATAATTATATGTAAGATAGGGTTAAACAAATGGAATTTGAGAAACATTTTTTAACATTGAAAGAACTTGGGAAATTTTTGAAACATGTTGTGAGTTTTGAATAACTTAAGAAGAAATCATAATAATTTGAGAAGTAAGAGAAACTTGTGGACAAAAATATGAGATTGAACATTGGTAGGGTGGGAGTAAATTTGATAAATGACTACATGAGAAGGCATAGGTTAAAACTCTTGAATGCCATTATATAAAATATGATTTTATTTATTTATTTTTAAATAGGAATTTGATCAAGATGGTTGGAAAGAAAAATTTTAAAATTAAGATCATGTTCATCATTATGAGAACTTATATATCCATTATCTACCTTATATGGTATCTCTTTAGTTTTAATCTTAGCTTGGGGCTCGTAATTTATGGTTCAACTTTCAACTTCATTCTATACATTAAGTAATCTTGTTATCGTATTTCGGATTTCCATAATATGTTTTCTATATTTTTTCAATATTTTCATATAATCAATTTTTTTTTATCATGATTTACATCACATGCATTATCAATTTGGCATCCATTCACACTATTTTCATTCAAAGTTGCATCATTCACATTATTTACAATAGAAAGTAAAAATTATGTAATAACATTAACAATATTTTCGGATTCCATTTTATTTTTAAATAATTATTTAACATTAACCAAAGCAATTTTGTTAAAATCAATAGGTTATCAATTAACCCTAACACTTTTCATAATTGTAATTACAATTCTAGACAATTAATTTTAAAACATAAATAAAATATTAATAACACATAAACTATTATTTTAACTTTAGAGAAATAAATAATATTTAGGCTTATCTTGTTCTTGTGAGTGATGGGAAGATAATCATCAAAATCTTGCACTAAAAATTAATTTTTTTAGCAAGACAAAGAGAAACTAGAAAATTAGCATTCACTAGAGCTTTTTTATAAGAATATAAACTTGATGTGTTATGTACAAACTACCAACTTGACACTTGTGGTAGATTTAAAGAGAAAAAAAATGATTTTATGACTAGATTCATCAACTCAAGGGCACCAAAAACTTCACTCTATTTTATTTAAACTTTGCGGCAATAATTGGGAAATTACACTTCTTGCCCCAATTGGGTAGCTAGATTGGAAACCGTAAGGGGACAAAATATGTGTTTTGGGACATTTGCTATACATGAGAAAGGATAATCTATCTTGATATTTTTTAGGCCCCTCAACAATGTATAATATTGAAAAAAACACTCTAATTATTACAATAATTCATTAATTAGGTAAACAATTACATTATAATGTATCATTAACGTGAACATTTGTGCTTCAATGAATGATCTAATGGTTGTTTGATATATCTAAATTCTTGTAAATGCTCAATAAAATCACATGAATAATGATTTCCTTTAAATGGCTTGTAATTACTAAATGTGATTATCATATCACTCCAAGATATCTGAACATCCAAGAAATGCATAAAACCCTAGGATTAGGTGAGAGCAATGCAAAGTAAAAGTGAGCTTCATATTAGTCAATTAATTGTTTAGCCAAAAAGTACAAAGGAGAACATTATATATGTTAGGATCTGATACCACCTGTTGTAGATCCTGTAGCTCACTCTGATACCAAATGTTAGTACCTTAGAGCTCAATTGATTACTATTGTATAAGCAACTAAACACGGAATTAAACCAGAAGTAATAAGTAACTAGAATTTAGAAATAGCAAAGAATAAATGATACGAGAAACAATACAATCTATATTAACACTCTTCTAGAAGGAAATACAATGAAGAAATCACACTCTTCCCACACCTCTTAGGTGTCCAGTGATTCTCTCTCAAGAGTTCTCTCTCTCAATTACAATCAACAATCAACTCAATACCGAGTTGTTGTTCCCTCCAAGTGAAAATCAACTCAACCATTATTGCCTACTCTAATTGTGACAATCAACCCAATTGTTGTTGCCTTCAATACTCCACAGACCTTCTTGATTGTGCACTCTGTAGATCTAATTGGTCTTGCTTAACCATAGACCTTCTTGATCGTGCACCCTGCAGATCTAATTGGTCTTGCTTACATGTAGATCTTCTTGATCTTGTACTCTTATAGATCTTCTAGATCTTACACTTGAGGATCTAATCCTTCTTAGTCCTTATTACAATACAGCCCCATGGGTCTCTTAAATAGATCCCAAAACAAATAATAATTAGAAACACAGACTCAAGACTAAAATTAGTCTTTACATGCAAACTAACTATTTATCTAAAATTAGAACAGTTCTGGAATGCACAGACGACCGATGTCGATCTCTGTCTGTTTGGAGATGACCAACGTTGGTTCTTATCTGATCGATGTCAGTCAACACCTAACCAATGCCAGTTGCTGTGTAACTAAATATGACTGACGTTGGTTGGCTAGAACTGACGTTGGTTACTGTGACCAACCTCCACATTTGCATAACAGTGAAGCTTTTAGTTCCACAACTTAACAATCTCCCACTTGGAGATAAATAGTTGCACCTATACTTGTACCTGTACATCCTCTAATTTGTTTCTGGCTTGTATCCCCATCTTCAAGTTCAATCTTGAAGACCAACAAAAGTTGAATGAAGATTCAACTTCTCCTTTATTCCCAGCTTTGTTAACATTTTTGCAGGGTTCTTATCCTTGCTAGCCTCTATGACTGTAACAACCTTCTACAACTCTGAAATCTAGCTAACCACCATTCCACCAACAGTGAACACATATCTTGTGGTGCTTCTCCTATCATCCAAGTAACCTTCCATATTCAAATCTACATACCCATGTAGAGAAGTGCTTGACCCTGCATAGCATAAATACCTGTTGCTGGTCTCTCTCAAATATCTGAGAATCCACTGAACTGCTTTCCAGTGCTCCTTTCCTGGATTGGCCATAAACTTGTTGACAACTCCCACTGCTTGGGTAATATCAGGTCTAGTACATACCATGTACTCAACCTCATCATGTGATTTAGGACACTGTTCATAGCTCAACTTGAACTATCCAACCATAGGTGTGCTAACTAGTTTTACATCCTGCAAATTGAACCTCTCCACTACCTTATTCACATAATCCTCTTGAGACAAAATCAACCCGTGATTTTCTCTGTCTCTAAAAATACTCATGCCAAGGATTTTCTTTGCTCTTGAATCCTTCTTGGCACATGTCTGAGCTACTTTTACCTTTAGCTCAACAATTCCCTGAATGTGTGACCCTGCAACAAGCATATACACCACATACAATAATAGGATAATGTAGCTATCATTATCCAACCTAGTAAAATAAACACAATGGTCACATTGACATTGACTAAAGCCATGCTTTGTTATAAACCTGTCAAACCTCAAATACCACTGTCTTGGAGCTTGCTCAAGACCATATAACCTAGCCTTCTATCTCACCTATCCATTCTCTCCTTTCTTTAACTTGTGAATCCATTTGTCTTTCAGTGCTTTCCTTCTGACTGGAAACTCAACCAAATTCCATGTTTGGTTGTTTTCCAAGGAATCAATTTCCTCATTCATGCCATGCTCCCACTATTTCCTAGATTTTACCTACATTGCCTCTTCAAAACTTCCTGGTTTTCCACCATTAGTGAGCAACAAGTAGTATAAAGAAGAAGAATAATGAATTTGAGGTTTACTTACCCTTTCAGTCCTCTTCATGGGCATTTGAGACTCATTGATAGCTTTTTGTCTGCCCAAATTTCATTTTAACAGTGATCGATGTCGGTCATCTCTCAGTCTGCACCTGATCAATGTCAGTTCCATGTGACTAACCTAACCGACCTGAGCGACGTTAGTTCTCACCTGACCAACATTAGATTCCTTTTGTGTGACCTAACCGATGTCAGTTCTCACCTGACAGACGTCAGTTTTCACCTACCCAATATCACCAAATTTGGTCTCCACTGGACCGACGTCGATTCCTACTTGATCGACGTTGGTTCTCACCTGATCGATGTCGGTAACTATGTTTTTTTGTGAGTGATGATTTTTACCCATGAGCTCACTTTGGATCATAACCTTGTCCAATTTGCCCTGCTCAGAATTATTTAGCCTCTTGAACTGATCTCTATCCATCATTTTCTCCTTGAAAACCAAGGCTTTCTAGTTCTTAAATATGTCAAAAACATCAGATTTCCTCTTTATGCAATAAACCCATACCTTTCTTGTAGCATCATCCATGGAAGAAACATAGCACTATGATCCTCCAATAGAAGCTCCCTGAGCTGGTCTCCACACGCCTGTGTGAACAAGCTCCAACCTGTGCTTCTTCTTTGTTGACCCAATTTTCAGAAACCTCATTTTCTCTTGTTTTCCAAACATACAGTGCTCACAAAAATCTTGGTCTATCAAATTTGAAATCATAAATTTTGACTTAAGAACATCCATTCCCTTCTCACTCATGTGACCAAGCCTACAGAGCCACATCTTTGCATCTACATCTGAAGTAGATAACACAGAAGGAGAATTAGTAATATAAATAGATAGATAAAGTGTACCTACTTTCTTACCTCTTGCTAATACAAATGCACCCTTGGAAACTTTCTAATATTCCATTGTGAGAGTTACTGTGCAACCCTCATCACCCAACTTCCCTATAGAAATCAAATTCCGCTTCAGGATGGGTACATGAATGACATCCTTCAACACCCATATGTTTCTAGTCTACAATTTCAGCTGCACTTTCCCTTTGCCAACCATTTGACAAGGCTCACCATCCCCTAAATAAACTTTTCCAAAGTCTCCATGGACATAATCATGAAAAAATTCTCTATTTAGGGTTGCATGGAAAGAAGCAACAGAATCTAAAACCCATGATTCTACCTGACTATCTAAAGAAAATATGAGAGCATCATGTGCAACAATACCTGCATCTTTTGCTTCTTCATTACCTTCATGCTGATCTTCTTTCAACCAACAATCTTTCTTTGCATGTCCTTTATTTCCACAATTCCAACAAGTTATACTGCCATACCTAGATTTGGATCTACTGCCTATCTTTGACCTTGATTTCCCTTGCTTGCCCTTCTCTCTTTGTCATCCCCTGTTTTCAACACTTAAAGCATTACCTGATGTTTCCCCTATGCTTTTCCTATGAATTTCTTCATTTAAGATTACACTAACAACATCATCAACTTTCAAGATATTTGAAGCAGACGCAGTATTGCTAACTGCCATTACCAAGCTATGCTAGCTTTCAGGTAAAGAGCATAAGATTAAGAGAGCCTTAATTTCATCATCAAAAAATATTTTGACTGAAATTAACTGATTTACAATTCCATGGAAATCATTAAGATGACTATATACAGATCCACCTTCCAGCATTTGTAAATTAAATAATTGCTTCATAAGAAATACCTTATTCGAAGCTCAGGGTTTTTCATATAAATTTGCCAAAGATTCCATTAACTCTACCGTTGTCCTTTCCTGAGATAAGTTGGAAAACACAAAAGCTGCCAGGGTCAGCCTTATAGCTCCAAGAGCCTTTCTGTCAAGAACCTTCCATTCTTCATCATGCATACATTGGGCTTACATGAAGCCTCACCCAATGATAAGTACAGATCTTTTTGATACAGATAATTCTCTATCTGCATCCTCCATAATTGATAATTCTTACCATTGAATTTCTCCATTCTTAACTTACTTTCTTCTACCATTGCTTTACTCCCACTCAAATAGAAACCCCTGTGAGTGACCTGTAATAAAAAAATACTAACCTGCTCTGATACCACTTATTAGTGGTATCACTTGTTAGTGATCCTAACTCTGATACCACTTGTTAGGATCTGATACCACCTGTTGTGGATCTTATAGCTCACTCTGATACCAAATGTTAGTACCTTAGGGCTCAATTGATTACTATTGTATAAGCAACTAAACACAGAATTAAATCAGAAGTAATAAGTAACTAAAATTCAAAAATAGCAAAGAATAGATGATACGAGAAATAATACAATCTGTATTAACCCTCTTCCAGAAAAAATACAATGAAGAAATCACACTCTTCCCACACCTCTTGGGTGTCCAGTAATTCTTCCTCAAGAGTTCTCTCTCTCAATTATAATCAACAATCAACTCAATACCAAGTTGTTGTTCCCTCCAAGTGACAATCAAGTCAACCGTTGTTGCCTACTCTGATTATGACAATCAACCTAATTGTTGTTGCCTCCAATACTCCACAGACCTTCTTGATCTTGCACCCTGTAGATCTAATTGGTCTTGCTTAACCACAAACCTTCTTGATCTTGCACCCTATAGATCTAATTAGTCTTGCTTACATGTAGATCTTCTTAATCTTGCACTCTTGCAGATCTTTTAGATCTTACACTTGAGAATCTAATCCTTCTTAGTCCTTATTACAATACAGCCCCATGGATCTCTTAAATAGATCCCAAAACAAACAATAATTAGAAATGCAAACTCAAGACTAAAATTAGTCTTTACATGCAAACTAACTATTCGTCTAAAATTAGAATAGTTCTGGAACGCACAGAAGACCAACGTCGGTCTCTATCTGTCTGGTGATGACCGATGTCGGTTCTTGTCTAATCGATGCCAGTCAATGCCTAACCAATGCCGGTTGCTATGTAATTGAATATGACCAACGTCAGTTGGCCTGACTGACGTCAGTTACTGTGAGACTCAACAACCTCCACATTTGCATAGCAGTGAAGCTTTTAGCTCCACAACTTAACAATATAGTGAGAGATTAGGGCACCAAAAATGTAACGACTCAACTCACTATTAAAAAAATTATTAAGTGTATTTTCCCCTAATGACCTTACAACCCTAAGCAAGCTAACTAACAATTATATAGGTAAAAATTCAAGTGGGAAAATATTACAATAACACCCCCCTAAATTATAGCTTAGGTGGATAGAATAATTGAGTCCCAACAATGAGGCTAGATGAGGTACCCAAACACAATACAACTCCCATAAAGTGGAGAAAAGGAGAAAACCCATAGGATAAAACTCCTCCCCAAAAGAAAGCAAAGAAGAGAAGAGGGCTATAAATCCCCACTAGAGTCTAAAACTACTTGTAGCCATCCAGTATCCTGCAATGAAGTTCACAGGGGTGACTTTGGATTAGAATTAGATGAACTAAATAGTGGATCACCTTGGAACAATGAATGTGTTCACCAAATTCCTGATGAACCTTCAACCAAGGTGTGATTCCTATACAAGAAATTGTTCTCCTCATACAAGGTAGGATGGAAAACTACTCTATGTAATGAAGGTGTAATGAGAGTAGAGGATAAGAAGGATTTCAAAATACATTGTGTTTGTGGAATAGATAGCTCAATGTTTGGTGTGTCTTAGATCAGTATACATGTTCCCTATAATGTTTGAAGTGGACCAAAGATAGGTTGATCAAAAAATAACTCTTCACATCTAAAAGGTGACAAGGATATGGTGGAGGAGTTTTCCCATCACTATTGTATTCATTTTTACTATAAGAAGAGTCATCAATATTAGAGATGTGCTTAGGCTTAGAAATATCATCAAGTTTAGGTTAATCCAAAGAAAAAGAATCTGAATGAGAGTTAGGATAAAAGTGTGAGAAGTTATATAGTCGAGTTTGATGATTGACCCTTCCCACTACCAATATAGTATCATTGTGCAACTCTCTAACATACATTGAATCTAGAGTAAACTTAACTCGCATGCTTAGACCAAGGAAGTGATCTAGTAAATTAATACGAGATTGTTGAAAGTGAGAGAACACTTAGAACATTATTAAATATTCCACCAGTAACTTCAACATACCCTCTCCTGAGAATATTTTTAGAAGTGTCATCACCCATTTATATAGAATACATGTCTCATGGTTCCAACGAATTAAACTCTATCTACGAATATGTTATGTGATGTGAAGCACCAGAGTCAATGACCCATGTAGGAGTCAAAGGTACAACTATAACTAGGACCTTGCCCTTTACTTTCCCCTTACCATTCTCTTTTAGGTGTTTTCTTTGCCATGGTCATTTGCCTTAGAGGATTCATGGGTTGATGATCTATGATTGGTATAATCAGGGACACTGATATTGTGCTTCTTGAACATCTTAGTCAATTGGTTAATCTGCTTCTTCAAGCATTTGCTTCCATCATGCTTTCTCGAGCAAAACCCACATTTGATTTTATTTTTCTTAGGCTTAACACAAGAAGAAAATTTCTCATTATTTGATTTGTAGGTGGGAGGATTTGCATCCTTATCTTGATCCTTTTTGTTATGTTTCTTCTCTTTATTGTTTTAAGCCTTCTCTTTCTTGGCAAAAAATGCATGAGATTTTGAGGATTTCATTATGCCCATCTGTATCAACTTATCTTGCTCCTGAATCAAGTCAACAACAAACGTATCTAAAGAAAGCGTCTTCCATGTGGCTCCAAGAGCACGTTGAGGCATGGAAAGTGAACACAAATATAGAATATTTTGACCCATTTTGGAGAGTAATGACAGAACGAGTTATTTATCTTTCTTGTCAATTCCACATTCTGTCAAATGCAAACTCAAAAGTCTAAACTTGGTGAAGAAGTCTTACAGGATGTCATAGTCATTTGGGCTCAAATTGATTAGCTCATTCTCTAGCTCATGGCCTCTCATCACATTATACTTCCCAAGTAGTGCTCCCAAAGTGATCCACACTTAAGTAGGTGTTTTGGTAGATTTTATGTGAAAGATTATATCAGAAAAGATGGAAAGACACAGTAGTCCATGTACTTTATCCACTTTTGTTGTTATAGGTTTAGTCTCACTACCCATTATAATTTGATGGCAACCCTTGGATTACAAAATGATTTCCATTCTATATTTCCATTCATGATAATTAAAAGGTGTGAGTAGACTTATTGGACTTGAATCCATAATGTAGAAAGAAAAGATGTTGTAGAAGATAAAGAAGAAATACAAAAAAAAGAAATTCACAGCACCACACAATACCCTCTCAGAACTATCAGTAGTGACTTCCCAAAAGTTATAAATATAAGAACGCTCGTATAGACATCGAGCACAATCGAAAATGAGTCTTAAGTAATTTATACGTAAGTAGGAAAGAACTAGAGGGACGTCGAGCTAAATCGATAATGCATCTAAGAGTGTACAATAGTTTGTTTTAAATGAGTTGTAGTTGACCCAATATGACCACCAATGCCTACAGCATGAAAAAACAAACACTTTTGAAGATGGCACTCAAAAAGGAATTACTGATCAAAATTTATAGTCATTTTAAGGTTTGAGCTCGCATAAAAAATCTCCACCCAACATAAATCTGAGAAATGTTTGGGTTGCATAAAGAATTGGTTCGGTGCTAAGGTTAAGCCCCCACTAATAAGAATCAATATTTGAGCCCTCCATATGACCACACCATATGACTAGGGGGCTAATAAGAATGCATGCAAGAAAGGTCTCACCGAAGATTTCAAAAATGGTAAAACAACCGTTAGATCAATGCTCTAATGCCATGTCAGATCACTCCAAGATCTTTGAATGTCTAAGAAATACACGAAACCCTAGGATTAGGTGAGAACAATGCAAAGTAAAAGTGAGATTCATATTAGTTTATTAATTAAATAGTCAAAAAGTATAAATGAGGTATATTATATAATAAGAGACTAGGTCAGCAAAAAAGGAACAACTCAACTCACTATTAGAAAAATTAAGTGTATTTTCTCATAATAACCTTAACAACCCTAAGCAAGTTGACTAAACATTGTATAAATAAAACTGCAAGCATAAAAAACTTTACACTAACAATACGATGTGTTATCTGTCTTTATATACTTAAATGACTTAAGAGTGCTTGCATATTTATAATGTATTTGAATTTAAATTAAAACTCCATTAACACTTGAAATATCATCAAATGATCAAAAAACGTAAATAGTATTAGACCCTAAGCCAAACTCCGATGAATGTACATTCCACATTCTTGGGATACTAAAAACATCAAAATACATGTTCATGATAAAGAAGACTTAAAAAGTGAGAATCAAATTTAAAAAATGAAATAAAAACTTTAAAATAAAATTGTAGAAAAAATTAAATAATATTTAAAGTCAACAATTATACTAATAAAAAATTAATTTAGATAAATAATTGATAAATACATAAACACTCTTAAAACACACAATTTAACAACTAAGTCTAGAGGAGGAGGAAATCGTTTAGAAGAGAAACCCCTCAAGAACCGTTTAGAGGAAAAGAAAACGAATCCCTAAACCCAAAAAATCTAGGGTGGACCCCATAATGTGGATCTTGTTAGGTGCAAAATCATCTAAGCCCTACGATTAAAAAAAAAAAAATGGGTCTTGTGAAGGAAGCCTTCACGTGATCGGATTCCGAGAATGTATACAATACACTTTTTGGGTGGTCGAATCTACAAAAAGTCGGACTTCGTGCAGGTTAGATACGACATGCCAATTAAGACGATGATGGTTGTATGACGTGGCGGTACATGAATTCAACGTTCCTTCATTGGAATGCTTTGTCGTGGTCTTGGCTATATGACAGGTCCTTCCTTTCTTCGTCTAGAGACGTGCGATGTAAGATTGCTATGAATGGGAAGTGTTCTCGATAACTTTTTGACTTATATGCCTTTGTAAGTACTGGGAAAGAGTTGCAATTATTTGATTAATTTTTATTATGTTATCTATTAGTGGAGCGCAATCCTTGATGTTAGACTTTTCTTGGAAAAGGAGACATATTCATAGAATTATTGCCAACAAAAATATATTATTATTTGGAATATTATTTTTAATTGGAAGATGGAAGTATTATTATTCTTATTAAAGTTTATTTAGGTTTGAAATTTTTTGAGAGTCAATATGTTTTTATTAATTTTATATAGAGTTTGAACCTTTTTTTTCTAACATCAAAAAATATGTAAATTTTATAATAATGAATCGATATCAGATGAACATTTTGCATTTAAGTGTCCAATGTATCATGAAATATATCATAAGTTTTACTCTCGTTAAAGAACATCAAGGTTCTTTTTGAGATCTTATTTATTATGAGGATCAAATGTATGTAATTATATTTATTAGAAAGATGACCCAACATGTAAATGACCTCTTCAAGAGTCATTAGCACAACTCTGTGTTTCATAGTTCAATTTTAGACTCCTTTCTATAACATCAATTTCAAAGGTATAAATAGATTTACTATTCTACTAAATAATCATGAGTTGTCGTATAAGAAAAAAATATCAACCTAACTCTTATATTTTGTGTTTTATCTCTTTTATCTTTTAGAAGTTTGTATTTGAAATATAGTTTTATTGAAGTCCTATTAACTTATTATGGTTCTTATGGAAATTAATATATATTCATACATATGTCTTAGTCACAATTGTGATATAGATCTAAAAACAAATTTTCATTTCTTGAAAATAATTAAATGTTGTCACCAAATCTTGCACCCTAGAGGAGGTTGTTCAGGGCTCCTCCAGATTTGGGCAACATGGAAATACTTTTGGGCATGTGGGTTTACCTATAGTAGAAGTAGACCTCTAGGTTTAAGGGCTAGCTCCTTGAATTTAGCTTGAAGTGCTTATCACCTACACTAATTGTTTGTTTGTGGGAAAAGGGATAAAAGTATGCATGAAATGAAACTACTCTAAGGGGGTGATACATTATAAATATTTCCACAAGAGCATCATACTTCTTTCACTAATAAACAAAACCTACAATACTAGCTTCAAAGTCCTAAAATGCTCTAACATTAGTATTTCAATAAAGAGGTAATATGCATGAGGGCCATCCAAGCAAAGTGAACCATAGATCAGTTGAAAACACTAAGGCTCATTTTACACTTGAAGATAGATCCATACACTTGACAACACTTCATATGACCTACTAGAGTGGAACAACTTGCATCAAACATGGAAGGATCGAAAGAAAGCAAGGATAAATGAATATCACTTAACGATTCACTACACATATCTTCACACACATTGACAAGATGATATATGAACTCAAAATAGATTGAATTTATTTTTTAAAGGCAAAGTAAAACATCAATCCGACAAGGCTTCACCATACATGGAGTGGAATTAGCCTATAAGAGCCAAAATGACTAGTACTTATAGAATTTGAGAGAGGAGAGAGGAGAACGAAGTCCAAGAGTCACTAGAAGATGTGTCAAGATAAGATAAGGAGTTACATATGCAGGAGAAAGGAATATAGAACAGACCATGCAAGGTCTACTTGGATAAATGTCCCTAAAATCATAAAACTCCTGAAATGTGGCATAGGACTCTTCAACTTGCTCCTTGAAAACTACCTTTATCATTTGGCCTTCTTTGAGTGTTCCAAAGCAGACAAGGGACAAATAATATGATTGCATTGTGGGGGGGAGGAGGGGGTGTGGGGGGCACGATGGTAGGAAGAGGAGGTTTAGAAATAATCCCCAACATGCATTGGTTATGTCCCTAATCACTGACATTCTTTTGGACATGAGTTATCACTGCCTATAATCACAATCACTCTCTTTTCACTCACTCTTCACACTTAGCATCAAAGAGGTCTTTAGTTTTCCAATGCAATCCATAAAAATGAGTGTATGACACTTGTCAAAGGTCCTAATGTCTTTAGATTCACCAGGTAGACCTTAAAAGGCCTCCCACTTGGAGTTTTCACTTTCTCACTTGCTTATTCACTATGCCAGTTTGGATTGGCTGAGATGAAGGTATTAATAGGGGCACTTGTGAACTTATTTTATGAAATAAATGGATATGAGAGGGTATCTTAGGTCCCAATATATCTCCCAAAATGATTTGCATATCTTAAAACTCTTATATTCCTATACAACACACAAATATTTCAAGAGAATCAATTTCTCACCCTGTCTGTACAAGTAAGGTATAACTCATTATGATGGTAAGGAGATATGGGGAGTCTTCTACAAGCTCAAAGTCATTTCCTAGTCAAACTAGCTCTCTTAGATGTCTTTCCTTCTTCATTCTTCTCACCAGATCATTACCAAGGGTTTTGGAGGGTTTGGAGATATTTTGGCTCTTAAGGATTGTTCATACAATCCTGACATTTAATCCTCCAACAAATGCCACTAAAACATTATTTGGGATCCTCCTTAACATCTCCCACTTCCTTAGGCTCCCATGTTATGTGTTCGTACACATATGAGCTTCTAAACTTGTTTTTTTGAGTTATTTCCTGCATTTTGTGCAAGCTTGAGTTGGTCTGAGCCGAGATTGACCTCTTTGTGGGTTTATCTAAAAACCAAAGGTTTTTTACCATCTCATAACTTCCCATGAAGGTGATACAATGTTTATCAATGCTCATCTAGCTCTAGAAGTAGTATTAGATCCCCTTTAGGCATTAGGCCTAGCCTAAGCCTAGTGGACTTTGAGTGTGTTTAGCTTCTCACCACCACCTATGAGTGGTGGGTCATGATTATGGGAGAGTTTCTAGGTTTTTCCATATTTTAAAAAACTATTCCCACCACTCCTTCAACTCTCAAAGCCTCCAAACATCTTCCTTCCATCATTCTGATACCTTCCCTACAAACCTTACTACCTGGGATTTCCCTCTATTTGAGATAGAATATAGGGTATATCCCCTACCGACTTAAGCAATTTAAGGGTATGTGGAGCTCAACCAGGTCTTGGAGACCCTTTGTGTTGATTTTAAAGGTTGGATTACACTCTTGTCACCTTCAAACTTCATGAAACCCGAGGCAAACTTTTTGAATGTTGACTGTGTGCAAAACTAGTGAGTATGAATGTAGGTGCACATGAAAATGGCTCTTGCCCTATTTATATTGTGATGAGAATGAGGTGTAAGTTATATCATTTCCTTAGTGATACTTCCAAATATATCTAATACTCCAAACCTTTGCCAAATCTCTCAATAAACACCTTTTACTTGACAGACCTAATTGATAAGTCAACAATGCACTATATTTTCACTTAGAAGAGAGGTGCTTGTAGGTATTTGCTACATGATTAGACCTTGGATCATTACCATAATGTCTTATTTTAAGTATTTTAGACCATCTTATATTTGCACTTATTCATACTATGCTTTGAGTGGGCTCCACACACTCACTGTCTAGTCTAACTTACATGATCATCTTACAACCAACTTGTAGGTGTCCATTCTTGTCCATGTTGAGAGCAACAAAGTTCTGTATATGTATATCAACTATTTAAACTTGTGATACACCTCATGGAATCTCTTTGAAGGTCTTGGGACTATATTCAAACAACAAGTGTTCATGTTTTGTAAGTTTCTAATTCTCCAAGGTATATGTCATGGTTTATGAGTACCTACAATTAGGTTATAGATGGACACTCTGAGTGCAAGGCATACCTATAGGTGGTAGTTTAGGTCCATACCTTGAAATTCAACTCCTTTTGATGTCCTTTGAGTCACAAATGTCTCTTTCACCTTCAATAGAATCATCTACCATGAAGACATGATCTTATATTTCTATCTTAGAGTGTAAGATTACCTAGAGGTCATAATACTGCAAAGAATACTACCCTTCTGCAGTGACAAAATACATGACTTGGGAGACTTATTTACATCACTTGTTGGACCAAACACCCACTCTCCTTTTACAAGCTATTAACCCTTCATAGAGGCTACAAGATGGATGCATTCATCTTCATCAAAACTCTAGGTCACATTATCATATAGCATCACCAAAATTGGACCAGACCCTATTTTGGGGTTTTTAGGGAAACTTATCCCTAAAGCTCATATTTCTTAACTTAAATTGACTTCTCAAGTCTGCCTGCCAATCTATAGCCTCAATCATTATTGTCATGGTATATATAACTCCTCAAGACTTTAAGTAAGCTCTATAACATGTTCAAACTCCTCCCTCAACACTTTCAAGTCTTTATGGGAGCCGCTTGTAGGTGGACATTTGTAGATGAGATTATAAAGGTGTATGCATGATGAACTGGTTTCACAACCAATACTAGACCTCTATTACCAATGCTAAAGATCTCTTCCATGTCTATAAAATTGGTGAAGTTCATAAACTAGTTTAAACACTCACCTTACAACCTTACAAACCTTTGTGGAGACCTGTGGATGCATATGAAGGTGTGACATAGGGTAGTGAGAGTGAGATATGGTAGTGTGCATAGTGTGTTCATTCAACAACAAATTCTAATCTTCCTTATGTACTCAAATTGATATTCTCTACTTAGAAGGATTTTAAACTAGCTACAATGCTTTATTTTTGTGTGACTATTCTCTTATAGATGCACATCAGTATTAATTAAGGTAGAATTGTGTGACTGTATTAGGGAATTGGCTATCACAGCCTATCCTAAGTCACTTGGGATGCTTAGCATTATTATTCATTATATAAGCATATGTTTAACCTCATACACTCTCTATTTGTTCTTCATGGATATTATGCAAACCTTCATACACTATATTTATTTGATTGTGTATGACAGTCATGAAAAGATTGACTGTGTTGGCATATCTTTTGATTACAAATCCATGTGAGACCCTTTGAACTGATCTTGGAAGGATAGGTGGTTTCCAAGATTTTATAAACATAAAATACAACATATCACCATCTTATTAATCCACTACAAGGACATGAAACCTATGCAAATGGCAAAAACCTATTTGCAACATAACAAGGTGTTCTTACCCTTAACTTGAGATATTTGACTTATAAACTCAACTCTAAACACAAAACCAAAGATGGAAACCATGAGTTAAATATGTCCACATCCTCTATAATTAATTTCACCAATTGGATTGTACACAAAATCTCATATAAGAATAAAACTTGTAGGGTGTGGGAAACAACATGTAGAAAGAGACACTCAACTTCTTAAGCATGGTTCATAAAGCATAAGTGAAAAGTATTGGAAATACTATAATTAAATATAAGTGGACTGATTTTTATATCACCCCAAAAGAGAGTTTGACCTGAAACCTCTCCTACTAGTTGTACCATTAGAAGATTTGTTGAATAGTTTTGTATGTCTAGTGGAGCGATAGAGGAGTAGAATGGTTTTTAGAAATTTTTAAGCATTAAAAATATTATCAAGCATTAAAATGAGTTAAATGAAGTTTATTATCCATTTCATAATATTTCCAAATGTGTCACTCTCCTTTATAGATTGTACAACTTCCAAAATTGCCCAAACTACCACTTTTCTTCTTGTTTCAATGTATTACCTAAAATTTTCAATTAGGTATTGATAATGGATGATATTATCTAACATGATGGACATTAATAGAGAGTTTTTAACACTTGTCTTACTTGTAAAACCATAAAACTTTCAAAAATATCCCAAATATGACCCTTAAATGATATGGGCCTAAAGATGAATATGACTAGTGTAAATAACACAGTAAATGACATAAAATAATACCATGAAAAACCCTATAGGACCCTAATTATATACAAGTTTTATACTATATTGGGTTGATCTATTTTGACTTGTGGGCAAAATAATCAACATTAACCTTTGAGTAAAAATGTAAATGAAAGAAAGTGATATATCTTTATAATAGAATTCAATATAAGAAGTGTTACCTAGGAAATTTATTATGTTAAGGTTTGCATGTTTATCTTGTGATTTATTAGTCTATCTCACCCCATTTTTATATCACCTTTGTGGGGATTCCAAGATTAAGTTCACATTTATTATGCTTTAATCTCCACCCTTTAAGTGTATTATCTTTCTTTAATTGGCCCTCAACCAATCTATTGCAACAACTATTATAAATGTTTGGAAGGATGGTGCTGAAACAAGCTCAAAATTTTATCCTGAATGTTTACTATGAGGTACAAATTTTGATAATCTCCCTCAGCTTGTGGTTTGTTTATAAGTAGATGTTGTTGATAATGTGTGTAGATGGTATGAAAATAATTATCTTAGTACTTATTATCTTAGTTGTATCCCCTTTGAGGACTCCCTCAATGCCTAGATTTGACACCATTGGGAATCCTTAGGTTTTCATATTATTGGTGTCCATAATTTTCTAAGGATTTTTTTTCCATTTAAGAAGACCTCTCAAGTATACACCTTCCTTTGAAAATATAGCTATTGGTTCTTGAGGAATATCCTCATGATTTTAGGCCATGAATTTGATAATTTTTACTCTACATGCCCTAATAAGAATGTTTGTGTTAAGGTTGATTTGACAAAGAACATGTAAGAGTCCATTGATATTCAAGTAGGGATAGAACATTTCTCATAGAAGGTTTCCTACTTCAACCTCCAAAACATGTGCTTTAGATATCAGTCACTTGACTATATAATTGGAAACTATCCCTACATGGTTTGTTCAAAGCCATCTATCAATTAAGCACTACCCAAAAAGATGAAAAGAATGATGGTTGGACTATGGAAAATAACAAAAAATTAGCCACTGGGAATAAGAATCCTAAAATGACCCACAATCCACCCATAAGAATAACTCTAAAAGAGGGAAAGGTAGATAAAATTACCCCCATCTTATTAATCTTCCCTAGTCCCATAGTGATATCATAGCCTCTCAGTGTTATAAATACTCCTAAATAAGTGTTAGTGTGTACATGTAGTGTGAGTTGAATTGTCATAATTAACTCCATAATATTAGGGATTGAGTGGTAACTAGTTATTTGAAATTAGGGGTTCTCATGTATATACGTGTAATTGTTCTCCTTATTGAATAACATAACAAATATTTGTGTCTTCATTTGGTATCAAAGTGGATACATAGATTTATGAGAGATTAGAGTGGTAGACCATTGTTTATTATTTTTGCAAATTAAAGTTTGAAAGGCATTAAAGAACCCATATATGCATTCTTTTTGCAGTAATTTTAGTGCATTACAAAGGGTTTTTAGATATGCATTGATTTTGTAGATATGCATTGATTTTGGTTTGACACATATTGTGTCCTACATTTACATCAATATGCATCATGCTACACTAGGATTAACTATGTTTATGTATCATTAGATTGAAATCCCATTGACTCTAGTGATCCTAACTATAGTAACTCACCTTAGGTCAATTTATCACCTCACCAAATCAACACACTAATTTGGATTTACATTGATCTTTGTCACTTCATCCTGAGTTCAATCATAGATCCTAGATTGATGACACATATCCCTCAATGCTCATTGTAAGGTGCCTTAGACTCACCACTGTTCATTACTTCAACCAAAAACTTCATTGAGATCAAACTTCAAAAAACACTCACCGAGTTCAATAAGTTAACACCAAACTACATTGGATCAATCCTTGATCTATTTGACTTGCCTACATTCAACACATCCCTAGTTTGACCTTTGATCTTACCATTACACAAGTTTGAGCAATATTATGTTACATCTTCTATAATCATTTGACCTCCTATCTCAACATCCTTTAGTCTTCACTAAGCTCATCCACTCCTCCGCTATGTTCTATCAGTCAAACATATACTTACACTATAGATCGTGAGTCTAACTCACCCACCTTGATAGTTGTCAAGACTGCCTCCTCACCTGACTTGTTTGCAAACCACCCACTAAGCTATTCAAACCAACTTGTGCTTTCAAATTTTAAATTACACTATATAGATTTGGAAAATCCATCCACATAAATTTGGGAACATCTAAATAAAATAGTTTGTGTTAAAGTAGTTAATGCAAAATTTTCTCTAAAGTTGAAATTATTCAAATTCAAAATGAGTGATGGAGTTACAATGTCTAGTCACATTAATGATATGACATCTCTCATTACACAACTAAGAGAAGTTAAGGCTTAGTTGAGGATGAGGATGTAAAATCCATACTGTTAAATAGTTTGTATTCTAAATAAAATGACATTTTTTTAATCTTGGTTAGATGTCATCTTAATATCTAGAAGATATGAGTTCATCTCTCCAAGTTGAATAAAAAGGGTGATGATAAATATTCATAAGAGGAAACTACATTGCATTCAATAAATAATAATAAAAAAATAGATAAAAATGAAATGAATCTTTTATTGCAATAAAAAAGGACACACCTCATGGAATTCTAACATTTAAGCTAATGATGTTCTCAAAGGAAAGCTTAAGGAAAAATCAAATGAAGTTAATACAGTCATTGACAAAGAACCAATCGTTGAGGAAGTTTTGATGAGTGTGGATGGTAGTCGTAAATAATGGATATACTAAATGAGTAGTGTCAAACTAGAGGTTAGATGTAATAGGAGGTTGAAATATATTCAATGTCCTTTCATTATCCATTATCAATGAGGTTGAATTGTTAAGTAGTGGCATACTTGTTTGTATCGTATTTTGTGTGGTGTGCTAGATAATTTTTTATTATGTTAACATAATTGAAAAACTCATATTGTAAACAAAGCTCACTTTTTAAAGGTTGAATAAGATCAAGGTAAACTTAGCATGGATTATTTTATAGATGGTTTGGGGGATTGTAAATTCAAGAATTTGGGGGGAAGGTTTTGGAAACTCGAGAATCCAACCTGAGAGCTACATCTTGATGAAGGTCACAACACAAGTTGATGGAGTTACACATGGTCCTAGAAATGTTTTCAAAGATAAGATTATGAAGAATATGATTATTTTCTCCCATGTTCACACTAAGGGTGGGACGTTATAAATACTCCTAAGTAAGTGTTAATGTGTAGATATAGTGTGAGTTGAGTTGTCATAATTAACCCTATGATATTAGGGATTGAGTGGTGACTAGTTCATTGATATTACGGGATCCCATGCCTATATTTATGTAATTTTTATCCTTGTTGAATATCATAATAAACATTTAAGTCTTCAATCATAGCCAAGTTTCTCAAGTTAATCACTTACCAATAATTTACTCTCATGTTAGGACACACTATATATAATTATTCCTACCCCCATGGAAATTGTGCAGTCTACCTCATGATAATGGATACTCTCCTTAAGAATTAAATGGAGATAAACATCACTCCATTTTTTTTGGGGATCTAATTTTTCCAAACCAACAATTGCTATTTGGAAATTATTTTGTGGCATTTGGTTCAAAATAAGATATTAATGATAAGCAAGGAGAATTATTCATTAAGGATTCCTCAGAATGAATTTGCTCTCCTAAAATGTTTAAGTTCTCACAAAGTCTTCCTATAAATTCTATGTGCACTTTGTGTATCAATGTTTAGGTGTTATAGATTTCATTTGTTTGTAAGAAGTTAATATTTTGGGATTTATTCTATAATCATCTATGATGAGTATATGGTTTGATGCATCTTTATTGACCCCTAAATTTTGAATAAGTATTGTTCCATTTTTGGCATGTGGTGCAAAGGGACCATTATCCATTTTGATGTAAGTACCAACACATCACGAAAGGACCATGGTGTGGGAGGACCATGTCACATAGCTAACAAGTGTGGAATGAGATGGGCATGTAAGGACAATGACATAGGAGACCTGGCATGATAGGACCTCAGAAAGGGAGAATGTGTCACAAGAGACCCAAGAAAATAGGAATCAAAACTAAAGTGAAAAATTGTGGGAATGTGTGGGAAGCAGAGTGCGAGGGACACAAGAGTAAGAGCAACTCAAATAAGATACTTTGACCCCACCGATCAGAGGTTTTGTACTAGCCTATGAGGAACATAACACTTAGACGTTAGAATATAACATAGAATGAGGATCTAGGGGTGCAAAGACCTGAGTCTATAGGAATAATTCATTATAAGAGCCAAAACTCTCAGTTTATTGGTAGTCTCTGTGCCATCTATTATGATAGTTAGAATTATGACACTTGGTCAAGGAAAAATGAGTATAAAAATCCCTATTGTAATCATTTGGATGATGGTCCTTTGGATAATAGAAATAGCATTGTCTTGTAATTTGTTGAGCAATTAATGAAAAACTAGTGTTTACCATATTATGTTATGAGTGATGAATTATTATAAGTGTTGAATGATGGATGTGTTCTATTCCTAATTCATGGATATCATTTTCTTTTATCACCATTGTTAGTAATGGTTATCTTAACTATAATAGTAGTTACATCTGGGATAATAAGGATTATAATAGTATATTTATGGTATTAAACCTTTAGCTATATTTTAAAGATGAATAAACATCCAACATTGTGTTTCAAATCCTTCGAGAACTGATCTTTCACTGCGTGCTTTCATGTGAGCATGCGAGACTCATTTCTCATGTGATAGGGCTAGTGTGCTAGCTTGTTGGGGAAATTTTCAATGTCAAAGTGGAACTAACTAAAAGAACCCAACATTTTGGTTCCATTATAAAGAACTAAATTAATTGGAGCACAATCATGGGAAAATGTTTGAGCGCATCACATTAGAGAATATTGAATAATGAGTTATCGATGTCAAAGACAATTTTATAATTCTATATCTTGAACCAGGAGTGTCTACATGATAGTGGGTAGAGTATAATCTCTATAGTTCTTTGTATGAAAGTTTATTTTCTAAGGTCCTGGTTCTCTTGCATGCATGGATATTAGCATATGCTCAAGGATGATCCCAAAATCCTAGACAAAGGTAACCTTGGACACTTGAATGGTAGAGGAGCTTAGCATGACTCGGAGTTCCCTAGATGTGAGTAGTTAATTTTTGATGGAGAGGCATTCAAAATAGCTATATTTTAGAGTACGTTGTGACCACCTATTCATGTCCTGAGGAAGCAAAGTTCCAATTTATATGAGAGTTGAGGGGACAATATCTCTCATTGTTTGCCTTCAAAATTAAGAAGCTAATTATTGAATTTAGATTGGAGACTCTACCCATGAAAGGTTAAAATATCTTGTGTATGAGCCACACATTTGGAAGGGGAGACTAGTGGTTGATTGAAGATTGTGGGTTCAACATGGTAGCAATCCAATGTACATTATTAAAACAAAAGTATGATGAAGCTTGGCAAAGGATCATGGGAGTTACCGATTTAAGAAAATGTCGAAAAACCTTGAGGAGTGTTGTGAAGATCCATAGGGAGGTAGATATGCATGAGGGACCCATCACTTTTGAGCCATGTTCTTGCAACATCTATCTTATGAAGGAGAAACGAGCTAGATTTCAAGAATCGAGGAACCAAGCTTGAATCAAACAAGCTCCCCCACCATATTATGTGTTTATGTCTTTTAGTCAAACATAATACATATACAAAATTGGGATACAGATAATACGGAGTCAAAAATTGAATAGGTACAGGAGACTAAAACTAGGACATTAGGTGATCATTCAAAATCTACATTATCTTTCCCTCTTTAAGGGAATTCTATGGCACAACTTAGGATGCCTAGTGGATATGGCCCTCAAGGCCAGAGTATAGGCCCAGAATTGGGAAACCAACCCTCTACCATGCCTCTTCCCATGGGCACTACTACTAAAGGCACTAGAGGAGGCAGACTCCCTCCTCATGAGATAGGAGCTGGATCCTCCCAACAACCACTAAGTCAACCACAACCCACTATGGTATACTATGAGATAACATTACATTTACCTAAATACCAAGGGGTGGAGAATGTGGCTAAGCATGTCCATAAGTGTGAACTAATTTGGATGGTGTGAGGCATCACATATTATAAATGTAAGGTTGCTTAGTTTACCACTACGCTTTTAGAGTGTGCATATAAGTGGTATCAATAGTTTAACCCTCAATAAGTAGTGGTTGACTATGATCAACTCAAAACATCCTTCTTCTAAGAATTTGGCATTCCTAAGTTTGAGTAGTAGAGTATAGTAATGCTGAAGGACATAAAGTAAAGAATTACAAAGAGCATGCACGAGTATGATGCATGATTCAAAACCTTAATTTCTAAATTATCATTCGAAATACATCCTACACAACATGCATAATGGTTTGTGGGAGGCTTACTATTACCTTTCCTTTGGACTCTATCACAAAGAACCTTCACTAGCATGCATGATGATCTAGAAGTTTCCTTCCATGCTAAAGTAATGGATACTAGGATTAGTCCCTTTATGGAGGTGAAAATAGCATCCATGGAATAACAACTTGAAAATTTGATGGAAAATAATGCACATGAGACATGTAGTGGTGTCTAGTGTATTGACTATGAAATTGAAGGGCACACGAGGAATAATTTCCCACATAAGAACATCCAAAAACAAATTTATGAGATATATCATGAGGAACATGATGTTCATTATTGTCCACTTTTATAATGGGATACAAACACTAAGGTTTTTTTGAGTATTGTAAGTTTTGTGATGCCTACACCCATGACACTAATGATTGTCAGTTGATCAGTGATATTCATAAAGCTTGAGTGCATGCCCTATGCCAAACTTCAATCACCAATACCCAAGACAATGGTGGCTATTGCGGGTGAGGAAGAAGATGAAGACAAAGTGGTGGTTAGTTTCTACTAAGTATTTACTATACATGTGGGTCACCAGACCATTATTAAAGGGATTGCCTAAAGCACTTGACCTATGCATTTTGTAAAAAGGACCATCGATTGGAAGAGTGTCTTGATCTATATGCAAACATCACTAAGGAATACAATGAAAAAGGCATCAACTTAATTCAAATAGACAAACCACAATTGTTTACATGTATAACCATCCCAATAGTAGAATAATTAAATATCACCACTCATAGTGGGGGACAAACTCAATCCATAGCCAACCTAGTCGAGAAGGTACATCAGGAAGAACCACAAGTTAGGAAGTACCCTAATACTTAGCAACAAAAATATGTCCTTCAAGATTTAATGGAACTTGTGTGAGAGCTCCAAGGTGAGATTAAATACCTCAAGGATAAGGACATGACATAGCGTGCCACAGTACAAAGGGAAGTCGAACCTCAACCAGTGGTGCAGGATAATTTTTAGGAACTATACAAATATATGTTGGATGAAGACATTATCCCTCAGCTCAATGCATGGCTTAAAGGTTAGGCCCACTTACCAAATGAAGTCCACTCTCACCTCAGTCAGTAAAGTGAAGATCACTATTTAAATCATTTTTGACATTAAGAAACACCTAGTTCCTCTTCCACAGATGATGAAGAGATATTGGTTAATGCTGCTATCAATGGATGGGTAATCCAAGATATTCTAGTAGATACTAGCATGGAAGTTAATGTTCTCATAAAATATGCTTGGAAAAAAATGTCTAGTCTAGCCTTGCATCCCTCTCCTCATGTCTTATTTATGCCAAATAAGACTTGAGAACATCTTATTGGAGTCCTCAAGAACACCACCATTGGCATACTAGGGGTTCCCTTAAAAGAAAATTTTGAGGTCTTAGAATTGGCAGAATCTAATGACTATCCAGCTTTACTAAGAAGGCCTTGGTGATACAAGAACCATGTAGACTTGAGATTTAAAAACTAATACATTAGCTTTGAAAATACTGATCAACATGTAGTAATACCTTTAAACTAAGCACAAGGACCTACCTATATCAAGTCCATGAGTGTTGATGAAGATATCAATAACTTGTATAATGTTACTACTCAAAATGATGAATAACATGATCCAATGCCAGATGGTATTCTTTGGTGGATGGACAACCAGTCTATCTTAGATACTACAATAAATGCTTGAAACAATTAGTCCCATGGTGACTACAATCTCATTAGAAGGTTTTCCAACACCATACACAAAGGAGAAAACATCCCATGTTAGCTTCTTAAATGTCACAAGTTTGTGCACCTCATGGGTTTAGCAATGAGAGGACCACTGGTGGTACCACCATTGGAAAGACTCGATGAAGCCCCACGATTTTGAAGACAAATGGAGGTATGTGACTTTTTCTATCATCTCCAATAATTTTATGATATCGGGAATGATTAGATGAGATCATTAGATCACATTTTTATGTTACTTCCACTAGATGGTAGTGTATTCATAACGAGTGCCTTTTGTATTGGGATCAAGTGTGAGTTGATCTACACCATAGATTTCATCATGATAATAAGGTTAGGGGAACACTTAGTTATAGTTTCATGTAAGCACCCAAACCTCATATTGAGGCTTGTGAGAAATATAGCAAGTTGAGGAAATATTCTTACCAGAGTACCTCTGAGTCCATTTGTTCTATGGGATTTTGTGCATTTAGGTATGGGCATGGTATATTCATAATAAGAGGTACATGGGTACTAAATTCTAGAAGTTAATAAAGGGAACATGATAATGACACTCTCTTATTTTTCACCAAGGATGGACTTGCACCTCACCCTTCAATCTATACATGAAGCAATCATTTTAGACCCAAGTCCTATTGAAGACTGCCTATGCCATATTCATTAGGAACCTAAATAACCCTTGCATTTATTCACTGATCCTCCCACCCAATTAGTTCCTGCACCATTGATAGCTCCTAATGAAGAACACCATGAAGAGATCCATCTAGGAAAGCAAAAACTCATCTTCCAAGTAGATGAAGGTGAAGGGTCTACTTCACTTGACCCGTTAACTAACCATTTAGATGTCTCTATAATTACTAGTTCATGAACTATTCGAGACATAATTTATCTAATGGAAAACCCTTATCATGAGCCCATTCAAACTATTCAATTTAACATTGGCATGGAGCAAGATCTAAAGATGGCTACAATTGGAAACTATTAGACTGACACATAAATTTCTAAGATTTTTGAATTATTGAAAGAGTATCAAGACATATTCCTACAGAATTATAGTGAAATGAAAAGATTCCATCCTTCTCTAGGGAATATTCATATTAAGATAATAAATGATACTCACCACGTGAAGAAATGATCATACAGGATGAACCAACCTCTAAGCACAAGTGAAAGAGGAGATCAATAACATGCTCCATACCAGAGTAATTACTCTTATTATTGATTTTTAATGTGTTAGTACCATGGTAATTAGTATAAAAAGGATGGGCATATTTGTATCTATGTGGATTACTAGGTTTTAAATGCATCTTGTGTGATAGATCCTTTCCCAATGCCTTTCATAGAGGAAATCCTAGAAGGTGTTACCAATTGTGAAGTATATTCTTTTACATATGGGTTCTTAGGGTACCATCAAGTCTAGATAGCTGAGGAAGACCAATTCAAGACTAATTTTACTACTAAATGAGGATATTTTTCCTATATCATCATGCCTTTTAGGTTGAAAAATGCCCTAGTAGTTTTTTCATGGATAACAGTTGAGGCTTTCAAAGATTTCATTCATAAATTCCTCCAAGTTTACTTGGATGACTAGATGGTATACATGTTGGTCAAGGATCATTGTGCCAATATGAGACTCATGCTTGAGCATTTTTGAGTGTTACAAATTTACTTAAATTTGAAGAAGTGCCTATTTGTGACACCTTTTAGCATACTTCTTGGGCATATCATTTGTAAGGAAGGACTCCTGGTGGACTCAACCAAGGTCTTTGTGATTCTCTAACTACCAACACCTAAGACTCAATGTGAGGTACACACATTCCTAGGGCACATGAGCTATTATATAAAGTTCATATGAGTATATGCCAAGATTGTAGTTCTCTTGGAAGATATATTAAAGCATAATGAATAGTTTATATGGATTAATTCTTATGAAGCAGCTTTTGAAATACTCAAAGAAAGGTTAGTTACCACCCGTATCTTGAAATTCTCCAATTGGATAAAGCCTTTTCATGTCCATGTTGATACATCTGGGATGATAGTTGGTGTGATACTTGCACAACTAGGTGAAGGACACTTGGACCACCTAATTTACTTTGCTAGTATGAAGCTGACATCAGTTGAAAGGAACTATACCAACATCAAACATAAAGAATTGTCTATGGTTTACACTCTACAAAAATTTAGGTAGTACCTTATAGCCACTTCATTTATATTATATATAGACCATGAGGCCTTGATGTATCTAATTAACAAACCAACTCTACATGAAAGAATTTTCCACTAGATTGTCCTCTTTTAAGAATTCCATTTTTTTGTGGTAGTAAAGCCCAGGAAGATTAACTGTGGACCTAATCATTTATCTCAAATTAAAAATAGAGAACCCCTACATGCCATAGAATATAATCTTCCTAACTATAACTCTTTTGATTTTCTTGAGTACCTAAAGATTTGGAAGATATTACAACATTTCTCAACACTAGTTATGCGCCTGACTCCCTCACTTCACAAGGAAAAAAGTAACTTGTGGTCTACACCACACCTTATCAACTCATAACAAGATATATTTATAAAATGGATCATGACAAGGTGCTTCACTACTATGTAATGCAACATGAGTACCTTTAGGTGTTACAAGAAGTACATGAAGGTATTACTAGAGAACATTATGTTGGAGAGGCTAACACATGCAATGTCCTACTTGCCAGACTCTGGTGGCTAACTTTATTCAAAGATGTAAAGGTATTTTCAGGTAATGTGATATTTATCAGTGTGTAGGAAAACCAAATAGGAGATATTCAATGCCATTGTGACCTATTCCTTCTCAAAAACCATTCAAAAAGTGGGATATCAATTTTATGGGGCCCATCACTCCAATAAGATGACAAACATGATCTCGATACATCATTGTAGTAATTGACTACCTCACGTGTTAGGCTGAAGTAATGCTAATAAAATACTATACTATAACAACTACCATGTGATTCATCTAAGAGAACATTATAACATGGTTTAGATGCCCCTTAAGCTTCATCAATGATCATGGAACCCACTTTTTGAATGGGATGATTCACATCTTATTGGTCGAGTTCATGATCATACACCATAAGAAAACACCATACCACCCACAGGCCAATGGAATAGCTAAAGCTTTTGATAAGATAATCAATACCACTTTGACAAAAAATTTCAATGTTGGCTATATTGATTGGGATGATAGAGTATCTATAGTACTTTAGGCCTATCAAACTACATTCAAGTGCCTCAACAAAAGTACACTATTTAACCTAGTGTATAAAAAGGAAGCAATCATACAAGTGGAGTTATTAGTTCCATCTCTTTGTATAACATGTATAGGAAACCTAGACGATGAGTCCTCTTTGAAATCCTAGCTTGATGATTTGATGAAACTAGATGAAGCTCTGTTTGTCGCCCTCTAGAGTTAAGATGTTGAAAAACACAAACAAAAATCATGGCATGATTGCCATCTAGATTATAAAGTATTTTATCTAGGCATGAAAGTTATATTATATGATTCTAAGTTTGCATTCCACCTTGGGAAGATCTAGATTCATTGGGATGGTCCATTCATTATACATAGCAGCCGACCTATCAAGGCTTATCGATTAAAATGAATGGATGGTTGGTTCCTCCTAGGGCACTATAATGGTAGTCAGCTTTGGATGTATTATGATTTTGTTTATATTAACTTATGTAATCAATAAGGCTCAAGGCCATTAGGTTAGAATTTATTTCTTTCAATAAAAAACATTGCCCTTGAGGCACATTACTATTTAATGTAATTTTGAGTTCTTGTACTTAGTTGATTATCATGGAGGATCATGAACCCTTTCAGTGTGGGGTAAGGCATCATGCATATGAATACAAGACATAAGACATGTGAGTGTGAAAGTACCATAAGGCGAAAGAGTCATTTATGGCATGCAAGTGATTAAGGGCATGTGAGTCATTCAATGCACCTTGAAATCATTTTGAAATGTTCTTACCATTTGGGTGATACCTATCTTCCACTACACCAAAAAGGTGGGACACAGTTGTCATCCACTTCTAAGAAAGGTGTGGGAAAGGATGGACCATTAATGTGACAAGGTTAGTTATGACAAGAAGCATGTGAGTGGAATGATGGGACAAATTGATTAAGGAACTAAATACTCAATACAAGATTTGAAGTATGAAGGCCATTAAAAGATGTGCATTAATGACTAGAAGTGACAAGGTGAGGGAAATAATTAATGGAGGTAAAACCCCCTTAAAGGGCCTATATATAAGCTTGCTAAAATAATTTTACACTTTACCTTACTTTATTCTTCAAGTGTTAAGTGTGAACGGTGAACTAACAAACCAACAACCATAATACAATTGAATTCCTTCAAAATTGAGTAGAGTAGAGTGATTGCAAAGTTGGCAAAGTCACGATGGTTGTTTATACGGTAATAAGAGAGGTTGTTATTCTAGATTGGGGTATAGGAGTGGAAATATTTGAAGTTGTAGGTTACAAATCCACCATTTTTAAAGTATGAAGCTTAAGAGCTAAAGTGATTTACCACCACGTATTCATTTGTAAATGTGGGATAACTGTGGGTTAACCTTCAAGCACCATAAAGGGTAATAAATTCAAATAAAAAGGCCAAAAGACTTGAACATCTTATAACCATACTAGAGGAGGAAGAGGTGAGTGGAGGAAATTGGTTCCCTATTAGGGAGGAGGCACCAGGAAACCAAGAACAAAGACTGGAATGAGTGCATCATGTAGGAGTTTTAAGAGAATGTGCAGAAGGAAAAGTGAGGGAGAGCATGGAAGAAGTAAATATGGTGAAGAAAGGAAAGTAGGCATAAACCTCATCATCATAGAACACCCCAATATCTCTCCCTCTGTCTTTACTATTATAAGAGATGCAATACCTAGAGTTAGTGTTGCTTATAGAGAACTGGGTCTCCAAGGTGTCAACTACCACCATATTTGATTATAACCACTAAAATCTAGGGAATGAAGTAGAACTACATAATGACTACCAATTCCAAACCACTAACACAAGAAATCAAGTGGTCTATGACCTATCTATCACGAACCAGCTGGATAAGGTAGGCCTCTTCCAACTCTTTGAGCTACCATACTTTGGAAAGCCTACTGAGGTAATTCAGTTCCTCCTCTAGCACATCCATAAAGACCACATCCATTTTGTGAGGCACAACATGAAGATCACCTCAAAAAGGATAAGTAAATTCATGGGACTTCAGTGCTTGAGGGTCAATGTGTTGGATGACTTGGTGGGCATGAAGGAGATTAAATAGACTGCCACAATGCTTATATACCAAAAACAATGGCATGTGATGCACATTAGGAACCTATAGGATCCCACCCTCAGAGTCATAGTGTAGATTATTTTTAACAAGGTCAGAGGGAATGACCAATAGAAGGAGGCAGACATGGCCCACCTACACATTACTCACCAAGTTGTTTAAGGAATCAAGTACAACTAGGCACTATATTTTGCCCAAAAAATAGATAAGGATGTAGAGAAGGTGCACAAAATGCCTAAGTACATGTTTATTTGGGGATCAATCCTATTATTATTCATTTTTGACAAGATCAAGGTGCTTGACTACAACTCAAGTTCATTGAAGTGGGTGTACCCTCCCACTTATAGATCCCCTACAGAGCGCTTCAAAGCCTTCACTTGCCCCCAACACATTACCCCATCTTAAAAGATGAAAATGAGGTATTGGTTTGATAGGATCAAGTTAGATTTTGGGAATGAATGGTGTATTCCAAAGGATCTACCCCCTCGATCGTAGACTAAGCAAAATTTGCTGTAAAGTAGCACTATTCCCTAGCGTGCATTTGCATAAATCCTTTGGGAGAAATTTTAGCATGGATTAAGTTACCACATGCCTTTTTTTCAAATACTTCATCAATTTTGTCAATCAAATTTATGATGCACAACTAATTAATTTGTAGGTAGAATGGATTGACGTGGAGTGCCACACCCTCTAAAAAATGTTTGTATATTTGAGAAAGAAGGCCTTTATGGGGAGGAGAGAAATGAACTTAATTGATATCAAGGTTTAAAATATCTTGGTCAAGGAACAAATCCATAAATTATTTTATATGTTATGCCCCCACCAATACCCTCAATATGGAGACCCCAAGGAGAGAATTTTTCAAGCATGCAACCATGAAGGAAGAAGTTAGAGCCAAGTGCTAGTTCAAGTGGGTAGTAGGCCCAAAAAAAGTGACAAATAATATTAGAGGCACAACCCTCCAAACCCACTACCTCTTGCCCATCTGTGCCACACCCATCTCCACGTCACACTTCACCTTCACCTCCTCATCCATCTCTATCCCGTCCTCACACTTCACCTACTTTACCTTTCCCAACTCATTCCACTCCTTCCTACTCACCTAACTAAAACCCATCATCTCCTTAGCTGAGTCCCCCACCTTCTCCACCTCCTTGACTACCTTTGTGTCCATCTTTTCTAAGGACTGACATGGGGTCAGCCCCACACTAGCCTCCAAGGTGAGCACCCTAGTGGGACCCCTCTTAGGTAGAGATTCAAAATTTGAGATTAGACTCTAAAAAGACTCCATCCCTAAGATAAGAGGCCCCATTCGATGACCAAATTGATATTGATAGAGTAGGAACAAGTGAGATGGTATCAGGAAGCCATCAAGAAGATGAGCTTGAATGAAACCCAAAAAAGGGGAAGGGGCTAGCAGAAAAACAAGAACAAAGATGACCATCCACTATATGAAAATGTTACTAGTTTGACACATAGAACAAGGACATCTATCTTTGGAAGTACTTCCACCCTAAAAATGTAACCCCAAAAACAAGGAAGTAGGTGTCCTTCCTTTTAGAGATGTACAATGAGGAGCCCTAATTTGATATTTCTTTAGATTGCATTTTTTCTAGCCTGAATGCTCAAGGTCTACCCAACCTTATGGAGATTGATCCACAACATCTCTCTATAATAACAACAAGTGCCACATTTTTTAAACTAGCCATGAAAATGATGTGCCAGAACATTTTGTTAGATTTTGAAGTGTGCATGGTTGAAAGAAAACATGGTAGGGTCATAGAGATGTACAATAAAGTGGTTACAAAAAATCAAATGCTAGTCGAGGAAGTGGTCTCCTTAAAGCAACAAATATAATAAGCCATTGAGGCTAAGGTAAGGGTTTTAAACCTTTGAAAAACAATTTTGAAAGATGAACTAGTACTTGTGGATGGCATACCATTAGATGGGGATGCTATCAGGAAATTGGCAACCCTGTTGGACTTTTGCTCAAAAAAATAAGGAATGCCCCATGCCAAAAAATGAGGCCAAAGAAATAATTGAATAATTCACCATGGTGGTAGACATTTAAAAGAACACCTTGGAGAGATTCAGGGAAGTTGTCCCCATTTTGGATGGCATTTTTGCATGTCTAGCATGCTCGAATAAAATAGTGGAATATCAGATCCATGATGAGGAGGTCCTAAGGTAGCAAGTAGTTGATGCTACCCTTTTAATAAAAGACCATGTCAAGCACCCGAAAACATTCAAAGATGTTGAAATGATGGAATATTCCATTAATAACCATTGTCAATAAATAAATGTAAGTTTTGTTATACTCCAAGGATAGGTTGACAAGGAGGTCTCCAAATTATAAGACATCCAAAAAGAAGCTAGTGTATCCTTAGATGAACAGATGAAAAATATTAAGACTTTAACTCAGCCCAAGGATCTAAAAGAAGCAAAGGAAGCCATTGAAAGAACAACTACCAAAGTCCTCAATGCATTGTCCCACTGGGATGAGCTCAAGAAGGAACTCGAGCAAAAGGGGCCAAATTTTTTGGAGGATGCTAGTGTGGCTTAGTCTAGGATGAATTAAGAGCATAGTTTGGGGTGATGTTGGCCCCTAAATTTTGAATAAGTATTATTCAATTTTTGGCATGTGACATGGAGGGACCATTGTCTATTTTTATGTAAGTACCGACATAGTATGGAAGGACCATGGCATGGGAGGACCATGGCATGGGAGGACCATGACACATAGTTGACAAGTGTGGAAGGAGATGGGCATGGAAGGACAATGGCATAAGAGACCTGGTGTGAGAGGACCCATTCAAGGGAGAACGTGTCATGAGGGACCTAAAACATAGGACTGGAAACTAAAGTGGAAGACTAGGGGAATGCATGGGAAGTGGAACATGAGGGATACAGGAGTAGTTAGAAGAGAAACTCAAGTAGGACACTTTGACCCTACCAATCATAGGTTTTGTACCAGCTTGTGAGAAACATAACACTTGGCCATTATAATATAACATAGAATAAGGATCTAGGGGCATAGAGACTTGAGTCTATAGGAATACCTCATTGTAAGAGCCATGACTCTCAATTTTTTGGGAGTTTGTGTGCCATCTATTATGATATTTAGAATTATGACACTTGGTCAGGAAAAAACAAGTATAAAAATCACTATTTTAATCATTTGGATGGTGGTCCTTTGAATAATAAAAATAGAGTTGTCTTGTAATATGTTAAGCAATTAATGAAAAACCAGTGTTTGCCATATTGTGTTATGAGTGATGAATTATTCTAAGTGTTGAATGAAGGATGTGTTTTATTCCTAAGTCATGAATATCTTTTTCTTTTATCACCACTGTTAGTAATGATTATCTTAACTATAATAGTAGTTACATCTGGGATAATAACGATTATAATAGTATTTTTATGGTATTAAACCTTTAGCTATATTTTGAAGATGAATAAACATCCAACATTGTGTTCCAAAGCCTTTGCAAATGAGTCTTTCACTATGAACTTTGGATGAGCACATGAGACTCATTTCTCACGTGATAGGGCCAATGTGCTAGATTGTTTGAGGAAAGTTTCAATGCCAAAGTGGAACTAACTAAAATAACCCAACAATCTCACTTTTCCACTTTGCAAGAAGATGAATGTGGTGGGACCAGGTGCCATATTTTCACCAAAATTACCTACTTAATTATTTCCTTAAGAGAAGATCCATCACATCAATTTATTTGGCTATTACTTGACATTGATGGTCATTACTTTGGGATTCCTAGTGTTTGTGCCCCAAATGAGGGCCTTGATAGAAAAACATTATGGAGATGTCTTCTTATAGTCACATAAAATGTCATTTAATTTGATGAGTGTCACTTGAGATTAACCCTATCCTTGACATAGACCTAGACCTATCTTAAGGCCTCTTTTGATCCTTTTCCAGCTTCTATGCATATTTAACTCGTGCCTAGATATACCAAAAGTTGTATTGAGCCACTACCTAGGCATATCTACTCCTTTTTCATGTGTGTTGGGTGAATATTTTGTCACCAGCTAACTGATGGGAAAAATAGGTTGTTTCAACCACATCATAAGGAGATTGATCGGCCAAATGTGCAGGTTTACCACATGAAAAGGGGATAAATCTGTCCTCTCATCAAGGGGAGGTTCCCTATAACTATGATGTACTATATACTATATATATAAGCTAAAAATAACACTCAGGGGTAGCACAACACCATCCATCTCTCTTTTTTCAGAGATGATGTTCACAGATCAAAGGAGAAATCTAGGATGATTGGTGAAGGTACTTCTCTTCTTTCAAAAGTAATATTTAGCCAACAGCCAAATTCCTTCCTCGATATTAAAAGTTATAGGGCACAATAACACAGTAGGATGAAGTGTAGCACAAAGTCTCCACCTCAACTACCAAAGAATGAAATATATGAAGGACAATGGGGGTACAAAGTCATTCCAAGATCCTTTACACAGAAATAGAAAAACAAACACGCTAAAGACAATTTTGGCAGCACAAAGTCTCTCCACAGTCAGCTTCAGGACACCTTCCTGATTACTTCCACTAGTTCTATTTGTTAAATTAAATGGACAAGAATGCTTCTAAGAAACAGACATAAGAACAATTTCTTAAATAACACAAGCTATTCTAGCACAAAGTCTGTAAGGTCACTTGTTTTCTCATTCAAATAAAGAAATATGATTAACAATCTAAGCTCAAAGTCTCAAGAAATGCCTTTCAATTTGGGTAGAGTTTTGCTTTTGATAACAAAAAGATCTCCTTTGCATAAAATAAGAGATTACAATATATAGCACTCCAAGAAAGACTTGGCACTTTGTTTCACAAAATGGCCCATGCTACATTGAATGCCTTCAATATCTGTGGGAGGGCCATACTGGAATAGGTCATCAGCCTTGAATTTGGTGCACATAATCATCTCAAATGTCTTCTCCTAAGTATGGGTCATATGGTTTGTTTCTAGATATGTACGCAGCTGTCCACTCACTTTTATTCAAAGGGAGAAAAATACGCTGCGCCTTTAAATGTTTACATGCTCAAATGTCTACTTGGTGAAGTGTTCCACCTACTGGAATAACTCTCCTATAGATATTTTAATATCTCTTATAACTTTCCCTCTTTCCTATTGCAATTTGAGCTCTCCGGCCATCTTCTTTCCTTCAGTAGGCCTTTTCGGCTCTTTCTTCAGATGTTTGCTGAGTTTTGTCTTTAGGTTCCACACCATATTTGAAAATAATCAGGCATTTCATTACCCTGAATCTGACATCCACGAGGATGTCATTGGTCACTTGGTCGTCTGAACTACTTTAAACCTTGAACCTTTGAACCTTTGAGGTGCATCAGTTCAATGGTTCAATGGTTCAAGCGGTCCTATTGGCTCCTTGGTTCAATCGCTTTCTTAATTCAATCACTTCTTTTGTTCAATCGCTTCTTTGGTTTAATTGCTTTCTTGGTTCAATCACTTTCTTTCCTCTTCGATTGAACCATCTCTTCGAACTTGTCTCTAGAATTTTCCACTTCCTTCCTTCACTCGAAGCTTCTTTGAACCTTTGAACAATTAAACTTTGAACCATTTTGGTTCAAAGTTCAACAGTTCATTCTCTTTCTCTAAATCCTTTGGTCCTTTGAAGTCTCATGAACTTTATTGAACTCATTGAACCTTTGAACTTTGAACTCTTTTGGTTCAAAGTTCAACGGTTCATTCTCTTTCTCTGAATCCTTTGGTCCTTCAAAGTCTCATGAACTTTATTCAACTCGTTGAACCTTTGAACTTTGAACTTTTTGGGTTCAAGGTTTAACATTTCAATGGTTCAATCTTTCTTCTTTGAAGTCTTCTTTTCTATAAGTCCTTTGAAGCCATTGAACTTTGAACTTGCCAAATCACTTAACTCTTTAAGTTTGCCAATGTCATTGAACCTTTGAACCCATTGAACCTTTGAACCTTTGGATGCGGGGTTCAATGGTTTAATGGTTCAATCTTTTGTTTGAAGCCCACCCATAAGTCTTTTAATTGAACTGCGTCATTAGCCCAGCCTTAAAATGCCTAAGTGTTGGGAACTTGTTTCTTTGTGAGAGCTTGCCTGTTGAAGTTGTTGAACATGTGGAACCTGTGAGTCCCTTAGCTAAAAAATCTTAAATAATTGAAGAATTGGAGCGCTCAGAAATTTTTTTGAGAAGGGAAGAGAGAATTTTGGCAAACAAGACCAAAATAGTTGATATGTTGTCCCCAAAAATGAGTGACAGATTTTGGGAAAAACAACGTGTCAGCCACCTAGATAATAGCATGACCCCTTTGGTCTATAGTACAGTATGTTATTGGCAAAGAGGGCAACATTATTGACATTTTACTTCTTTTTTTCGTAATGGATATGTTTCCACTCCTTGAAGCATCTTAGGGTCAGCCTAGACTCATTTCATGTCTCAACAAGAATAATGACACTATATAAAGACCACTCTCATTCATTTATACCTTCGATGGCAATTATCATGAACAAGTTCAAAAATAATTATGCAAATTAAGGATATTAATACCTATTTACCCATATTTATGCATACATCCATCTACAACATCTCATAACTCATTGTTACTCAGATTTCCATTTTCAAGTCACACTCAAAGCATTCAAATTGTCATTCGTACTTAGGCATACTAACATCACTCTCACTTATACCAACACTTAGATTGGGATAACTACATTGTGCTTGATCCCATTTTGAGGTATTGGTATATAGATAATTCTCAACACATGGGGTGTTGATTTCATTCCTAGCCTACCCTACTAATGCCACTCTTCTTACACGTGAGTTTGTCAAAACCCTAGCAAGCATGGAGTCCTAGGGTCCCATAGTGAAATCAATAAAAATGAAGCATAGATGATGATTTAGATCTCAGTCACATAGATACAAGCCTCCTGAAACAAATCAAAGGTCTATCCCAAATTTCACTACTTCATCTGCATAGGGTCAATATCATTGCACATAAGGTTAATAACATAGTGTGTTATTGGCAAAGAGGGTCATGCTACTATTTGAAGAGGGGTTTGACACTTGTTCTCTACTGATGACACTCTACTTTGATTCTGCATCACTTTCTATCCTACCACTTATCTGTTTCAGTCATATTTTATAGCTACGTACACCCATTTCAATTCATTGTTATTTATAGGCTAAGCAAACCAATCAATTATTGTAAAAATCAATGGTTGTTAATACTATAGTACTTTATTCCCTGATTTAGATACTCAAATCTTTTAAATACTTAGTTTTTTACATTATTCCCAAAATAGTTAAATCACACTCTAACAATCTTCCCTTCTCCACTTGGTTAATTTTTGGAACATTTAATAAAATTGAGAGTTCCAATGACAAAACTAGTTCCCTTTTGATGACATGGTGTGTTGGAGAACATGAAGCATGGTTTTATTTTAAAAATTGATGGGGCTTAGTGGAACAATTCCTTTGATTCCATGCATTAACTAATAAATCATGGTTTACTTGGTCCAATTATCATGTTGGCATCAATAGGGTCATCAAACAATTGGACCATGTCTTGCTTTCCTAGCAGCACATGTTCTCCTTCCTGATTTCCAATGGAAAATATGTCATAGTCCATATAAAATATATCCTTACTAAACATAATCTGATCACTTGAAAATAAGAGTGGGTAAATGACATATTAAAGTCCTACACAATCAATTAATCCTAAAAATATCCCTTCTCAGCCATGAGGGCACCATCAACTCATTGCCAAAGTGTGGAATTTGGTGTCACATCTACCATACACTGCCAACTAGATTGAGTGGTGGAATGATGTGATCAACCACACTGCCACCTTCTTTCTCCACTATGACAAGTATATTACATGAGTTTGGAAGTGGTCCAATGGTGCTATCAATAAGCAATAACAAAGGATTTCCTCCATCCTAGAGAAAAACCCTTTTGAGTCATATCTTTAGGCCATGCTTTATTTTCTAAACCATAAGAATAAAATCATTAATAGCCATGCAGCCAGAGGGGAAAAAATCAATGCTCATTTGCATTAGATTAAGATTAGGGACCATGCCTTGAAATATTTATTCAAGTCTTTCAGGGCCAAACAAGCTAGGGAGAAAATAAAAGTAATCAAGTTTCCCAAAAGTGTATCACTAGTCTACCATAAATTTCCTTGACCTTCTTGGACCATTATAAATTAGTGTTCTAAGCGCACGAAGATTTGGTAGAGAGAACATAGGCATTAAAAGAATGTTTAGATGTGGTCTCACAAGTTAAGCATTTCAGACCAAAAACAATACAATGGCCCTCTTTCTCTTGATGAACTCTTTGATACAATTCAATCCATGGCCATTGATAAAACACTAGGGATTGATGGCTTTCCTTATGAATTTTATAAAGCTACTTGGAAATTTTTAGGGTCCAACTTGTTACACATTCATAAAGAAGCCCTATAAAATAAGTCATTAGGGATTATCATTAACAAAAACAATATTAAATCCATCCCCAAGTCTTGTGACCCAAAAGTTATTACCAATCGGTGCCCAATCACCCTTTTGAATGTTTATTATAAATCATTGTCAAGGCCATGGTGAACTAACTCCACCATAGTCTACCTACAATAATTGTACCAAAGAAAAAGAGCTTCATAAAAAATAGATATATGCTAGATAATTTAATTACAATTTGGGAAGGATTGGAATGGGCTTGTTCCTCTCATTAGAGGACTATGTTTCTCAAAATCATGATTTTGAAAAAGTTTATAATCAGATAGAGTGACCCTTTATTCTCACTATGATTAAGGCTTTAGGTTATGTCTAATTCTTTCTCTCACCCATGAAAACCTTATATTTTAATGCATTACCCTACGCCATTGTTATGATCCACACTTATAATAATTAGAAATATATGAAAAATCATAAAATCATAATAAATCTCTCAAAAAATTTCACAAAATTATGAAATTTTGTCTGTAGCTTTCTTGTACGCTAATATAATTTAAAAAAATCACATAAAAATTCCTCATATCTCGACAGATATGTCAAAATTATTACAAACCCTAAAACATCAATAACTCCCTCAAAATTGATCATAAATCTTCAATTTTTTTACTATGACTTCCTTAAAATATTATTCATCACCAAGAAAAAATTTGTGCAAAAATTCACAACATCTTTAAATATATTAATGATTCCACAAAACTGGGGTTTTACCCCACACAAATTATCCAAATTGAAGCTCTGATACCACTTGTTATGATCAACACTTAGGATAATTGGAAATATATAGAATATAATGTAGTTAAACACAACACAAAAAATATAGGTGGGCTAAGATGTCCAAATATTCAATATATGCAGAAATAGAATACGCTTAAGGTAGGGTAACCCCATACAATACTCCTGTAGGAAGGAATAACTCCACAATGTCTCTTCGATGGGACAACCTCAAAAATCCTCTTACAATAGAAGACTCAATGCTTACTTGATTCATTTATAATGATATTCACCTCATTTATATAAACTTTTATCTAACTAACAATGGATGGATAACCTCCTAATCCCAATGTAGGCCAACCATTACCCAATGCACTAATTCTACAAGTTACTTAATTATCCTAATATATCAAACCCATAAACCAACTAAGGGGTATGTGTGCATATTTTAACATCTCCATCAACCCATATATTAATATATCATATACCTAAGTACATAGAAGTCACCATCAATGGCCACAAGTTTGATAGCTTTGGAAAATTTCAATCCACTTGATAATATTTCCCTCTTGCTCCTACTTTATAGGTTCTCATTGTCAATACATTTGATTTTCTATTTACTCATAGAGTAAATCAAGGATTTATCAGGGGCATTTTTCTTCCTGATAATTACTCTCAATGCAACAATGGGCAGTTTTTAAATGATACCTTCCTCACTCTTGATGAGCAAGAAACTTATTTCAAAGAGGTACTTCAATGCCTTAAAAAAAAATTCAAAGCCTCAAGGTTTAATATACAGTGTGCCAAAAATGTTAGGAATATAAAACACAGAGAAATATTATTGATATAAAGACAAAATTAAAGTGCAAAAAACACAACACAAAATAGACACAGACTTAATGTAGTTCACCCAAAATGGGCTGCGTCCACACAGAAACAACTAGTTCTTCTCTTATTCAGTCCAACAAATGAAGGGATACAACCTGAAATACATCCACTGCAATCTCCTCTTCACTCACACACACTGCCACCATGATTATAATACCCTCATATCAAAAGGAGGGTTACATATTAGAGCAAAAATGCACCACCATAATTTCTACCATTAGATCTATGACCCAATAGTGAGTGGTCCAAATTTACTATGAAATTACTATACTTTGTAATGCATTTTTCACAAAATTTTGCTTTAAGAGTGTTGCCCCCAAACCCCCACTGGGGGGCTCCAAAGTAGGTCACCTCCCCCTAGACCCCTATGATGACCTTAGTGGGGGGGTGTTTCCCCCTCACACCCCCCTTGTCAAGAACTGGGCATTATAATAAGATCAAGCTCCACCATCCAACAATCTCCCACTTGGAGACTGATTGCTACAACTTCATCGCTATAACTCTTCCTTGGAATTTTATTTAAACTTTGACCTTGGTATTTTCTCATCTTCTTTGTTATCCCTAAATACCTATTGAAGCTGAATAACTCTCCAGCTTCTCCTTTGTGACTATCTTTGTTTGCATACCTATAGGATTTTGACTCATATGGATCTTTTCCAACTTCAGTTGACCATCCTCTAAAAATGAATGAATGAAGTGATACCTGAGTTGTATATATTTGGTTTTTAGTGGAATGATGATTTCTCTGATAAATGGATCACACTCTGGCTATCACTATATAACTTACAATCTTCTTTCTTAAGCCTCAACTCTTCTATGAACCATTTCATCGATATCATTTCCTCACTTGCTTCTGTAATTGCAACATATTCTTCCTCTGTAGTTTATAAAGTAACTATCTTCTACAATTTTAAAATCTAGCTAACTGTTATGTCACCAACAGTGAAAACATAACTATGGTACTCCTCCTGCCATCTAAATCTCTAACCATGTTTTCATCAACATATCTTTGTAAGGTAACATCTGACCCTTCATAGCACAACTATCTATCAAAGGTCCCTCTCAAATACCTGATAATCCATTTGACTGCATCCTAGTTCTCCTTTCTTGGATTATTCATAAACCTATTAACAACTCCCACTACATGCACAATGTCTGGTCTTGTGCACACCATAACATACATTAAACTTCTAACTGTTGAAGCAAAGGGAACTTTCGACATGAAATTGATTTCTTCTTATGTTTTAGAACACTATTCCTTACTTAATATGAAGTGCCCTCTCAAATGTGGACTCACTGGTTTTAAATCTTGCACATTGAATGTGACTAACACCTTCTTGATGTAATCTTCTTGAGACAATGTCAGTTTTCTATTTTTTCTATCTCTTGTTACTCTCATACCAAACATTTGTTTTGCAGCACCCAAATCCTTCATTGCAAATGAATCTGCTAGTTTAATTTTGAGTTTATTTATATCATTGATGTTAGACCCTGAAATAAGCAGGTCATCTACATACAATAACAAAATAATATAGTTTTCATCATCTAATCTCTTAAAATAAACACAATGGTTAGAATGACATCTACTATAACTTTGTTTTATCATAAACATGTCAAATTTCAAATACCATTGCTTTGGAGCTTATTTTAGGCCATACAAACTCTTCTTCAACTTGTACACCATTTTCTCCTTACCTTTGACTTCGTATCCCTATGGCTACTCCATATATATTTCCTCCTCCAAGTCATTATGGAGGAAGGTAGTCTTCACATCTAACTGATCAAGGTGAAAATCTTCTACTGCTATCAAACTTAAAATATTTCTTATGGAAGTCATTTTAACAATTGAAGAAAATATTTCATCAAATTCTATACTTTTATTTTGTGCAAACCCCTTTACAACAAGTATGGCCTTGTACCTCTTTTTGCCTCCATCTTCTTCCTTCTTCCTTCAACCTATAAATCCATCTATTCTATAGTGCTCTTTCACCTATAGGCAACTAAACTAAATCCCAAGTTTGGTTATGTATGAAGGAGTCCATCTCCTCTTTCATGCCTTACTCCCACTTCTTTCTGATTTCTACCTACATTGCTTCTTTATAGCTTTCTGGCTCACCACCATCAGTCAATAGTAAATAATAAAGTGACAGAGAGTATCATTTAGGGAGTCTACTTACTCTAGTAGATCTTCTAACTACACTTTCAAGAGTTTGAGGTACTTGTTATTGTTGTTGTTGCACATTCTAATTTTCTGGCACTTTTGGAATTTCATTTCCAGTAATTTCATCAAGTAATGCATATTTTGTATTGGGATTTTCATTTTTCTTTCCATGCAACTGATCTCTGTACATGACCTTCTTATTAAATATCACATCTCTACTCCTAATGATTTTATAATTTTTAGAATCACATAAATTGTAACCAAAATTATTAACTCCATATCCAATAAAAGCACATTTCTTGGATTTTGCTTCAAGCTTGGTTCTATTTTCTTTATCAATATGGACATATGCTTCACAACCAAAAGTCTTTAGAAAGGAATAGTCTACCTTTTTATCTATCCATATTTGCTCTAGAATGCCACCATTCAAAGGACATGAAAGCCCTCTGCTTATTAAGTAAATATCAATATCCACAACATCTACCCAAAACTGTAAGAGCAACCCTGCATGCAATATCATGCTCTTTGCATGTCCATGATTGTCTTGTTCATCCTTTCTGACACACCATTTTGTTTGGTGTTTCTAGAACCGTCTTTTCTTTACTAATCCCATGGGATGAACAATAATTATCAAACTCCTTGCTACAATATTCACCTCTATTGTCTAATCTAACACACTTTAATTTATTTCATGTCTCATTCTCAACCAAAGCTTTCCATTTATTAAAAGTATATAAAACATCATATTTTTTTTATATGCAATAAACTTAAGTTTTTCTAGTTGCATCACCAATAAAAGAGACATAATAAAAAGAGCCTTCAAGGGATGATACTTGAGCTGGTCTTTATACATATGTATGTACAAGCTCTAACTTTTCATCCTTCTTTATCTTCTTAATTCTAAAAAATATGACTCTCTTCTATCTTCCATACACACAGTGCTCATAGAAATCCAAATCCACCTTCTTTAAATCTAGAAACAAATTCTTTGAGTGGAGAACTTGAATCCCCTTCTCACTCATGTGCCCAAGTCTATGGTGCCATAATTTTGTAGCTGCTTCTGTAGAAGCGAAAATAATAGAAGAGTCAACATTACCATTAGATAAATATAATGTACATACCTTCTCTCATTTTGCTAGTACCAGTGATCCTTCAGTGATATTCCATAAATTTTCTACAAATGTAACTGTGCAGTCCTCACTTCCCAACTGCACTACTAAAATTAGATTTCTTCTCAACTCAATAACATGCCTCACCTCTTTCAAAAAATATTTGTTTCCATTCTATAATTTTATCTATATCTTACATTTTCCAATAATTTTATAGGGTTCACCTTCACCCAAATAAACATGTCCAAAATCACCTTAAACATAGTCTTGAAAATATTTTCTATGGGATGTAGCATGAAATGAAGCCCCTGAATCTAACACCCAAGAATCATTAATATTATCTAAATAAAATTGATCCAAAACTTGAAAGATTTGTTTGAAAGATAATTCAAGAAACAATAACAAGCCAATTCAAATAATGCTATCTCTAAGAAGAGATGTTTTATTGATCAAATTTACAGACCCAAACATATGCTTATCTTTGAGATGTCTGATTTCCATTTCAGGTTACATCTTCATTTATACATGTTTTTAAGGTGTGAGGAGGATGTGGAAGGTCACCAATCTCAAGGGAGATTAAGTGGATCGACTTCTGTGATTTACAACAATACAAAATTTGAGGAATTACTATTTTTAGAAACTTACTATTTTTAACTACACTACTAAAATTGAAATTTAGGGCACTTCTATTGGGTTTTTTGGGGTCAAACTTCATTTATCAGATCTCAATGCCATCTCACGATGTTCCCCTCACTATTAGCTTTCCAATGGTTTAAATGACGAGTCAATTGGAGCTACAGTGCAAAAGTTATGGCTCCCGAAAGTTCTGTCATCAATTGGGGTAGACCTGTCACCCGAATTGTCGCCTGAATTGTTGCCCAGATCAAAAATATTAACGCATCTTGTAACACATTACCTGCTACATTTGCTTCTTTATTTTTATCTTGTTTTCCATCTCCTTATTTTCCTTTTCAAAACCACCAATCTTTCTTTAGGTGTCCTTTCTTCTCATAAATCCAACACACCAATGTTCTTCTGAATGTAGATCTGCCATTCTTAGACTTCCTTGATTCCTTGGGACCTTTCTTCTATCCTTTTGTCTTTCCTATTATCCACAGTCAAAGCATTACCTGATGTCTCACTTGTGCTTTTCCATTGTATTTCTTTGCTAAGAATAACACCAATAACATCATCAAACTTTAAAGTGTCTGAACCAGAGATAGAATTACTCACAACCATGACCAAGCCATTCCAACTTTTTGGCAATGAGCACAAAATCAAAAGAGCCCTAACTTTATCATCAAATTTTACTCTTACATAGCTTAACTGATTTGTGACCGTGTTAAATTTATTTAAATGATCAACAACATATCCACCTTCTGACATCTCCATATCAAATAAATGATTCATAAGAAATACATTGTTATAGACTGAGGGGTTTTCATACACTCTATCCAATGCTTTTATCACATCAATTATCTTTTCTTTCAAAATATTAAAGGCCATTGACGCTGCTAGGCTCAACCGTATTGTTTCTCATGCTTTTTTTTGTCAAAACCTCCCATTCTTCATCCTTGATAGTCATCGACTTATTTGTTATTTTTTTGAATGGTAGGAAAAGATCTTTCTAATACAGATAGTCCTCTATTTGCATTTTTCATAGCTGGTAGTTCTGACCATTGAACTTCTCAACCTTAAACTTGCCTTGTCCTGCCATTGCTCCCACTTGAACCAGGAACCCTCTTTTCTTGTGAGTTTATCTACTAAATAAACCTTCAACTCTGATAGTAGTTGTTAGGAATATAGAATGCAAAGCAATATTAATGAAATAAAGATAGAATTAAAATGCACAAAACATAACACAAGATATACACATATTTAATGTGGTTCACCCAAAATGGGCTACATCCACACAAAAATAGCCATTTCTTCTCTTATTTAGTCCAATAAAAAAGGGATAAAAACTGTAATACATCCACTGTAATATCCTCTGCACTCACACACACTATGGCACCATCATTACAATGCCATCATATCAAAAGGAGGGTTACATATTAGGGAAAAATGCACCAACATAATTTTTACTGTTAGAACTGTGACCTAATAGTGAATGGCCCAAATTTACTATGAAATTATAATATTTTACAATGCATTTTTCATAAAATTTTGCTTTACGGGCGCTGCCCCCAAATCCCTGCTAGGGGAGCTCTAAGGTAGGTCGTCGCCCCCTGGACCTCCATGGCAACCATAGTTTGAGAGTGGGGGCGGAGGGGTTGCGGGCATTGCCCCCTACACCCCTATCAGGAACTAGGCATTATAATAAGATCAAGCTTCACCATCTAACAAAAATTAGGTGTTATAGACATAACATGATGCCTTTGTCAAACTAGCTCCATCATTATCGATGGAAGTGGATACAAAAAGGAGAAAAAATTAATTTCCCTAGTATTCCTTTTGATTTTGATAGCTCTCCTTCAAATCTATGGTAATATATCATTGATAAAGTGGAAAATAAATCTTCTTATTAGATTTTCAAACTTCTCTCTTCTGCAAGTAAGTTTAAAATTTGTACCAAAATCTTTGTAGCCACTCATGTTTAATACTCCTTGTGTTGGACCCCCTCTAAAGCCTTATATGACAAATTAAAAAAGGTTCATAGAGACTTTATCTGGGCTAATGCTAAGTAAACTATAAGTTATCAAAATGTTTCTTGGGACATTTGTTTCCTTCTTCATTACAAAGGAGGAATGGGCATCATTGATGTCTACATACAAAGTATTGCCCTTTCGTGCCAAGTGGGTGGTTAGAGTAATTGAAGGTAATGAGGCTTGGAAAATACTTCCAAGGCACTATGTGTATGTAGTTGTCCCCTATGGAAAAATATGTTGGAAAAACATTGGTTTACACACTTTGTTGATTACCACTACCCTTGTCAAGATATAAGGTTATTTTGTAGCCTAAAGAATTTGGAAAGTTGTTGAAGCTATCAAACCTTTTCTAAAATGGGTTGGAGATAGATATTGCAGTGGTATTTCCTTTAATGACTATGACTGGTTGTCTCACTTGGTTGTATCATGTATATAATGGATATGGATGGATGAATATTGGCTCCCTTATAGGATGGATGAAAGGATGGATGGCTCTCCCCTCTCCCGTTGGTCAATTGACCTTGCCCTTACCCCTAATTTATGAATAGAGGGAGTAGAGGCCCATACAATATCTCCATCTATAGTGGATAGAAGCGATAAACATCTAGTGATCCCTTATGATGACCAATACTAGTATTCATTTAATAACAATCCTAGGTATAAAAGCTCCAATCTATTTTAAAAAAGAATCACACTATTAATGATTTGAATTCCTTTCAAGATTGGATCCCATGGCATCTACTAAAAGACATACAAGTTTCTTAATACAGACTCATCTTCCATTTTATGTATCCAAGAGTTGATGCATGATGTCATACTGCATAAGATGAGATTGCAACCTCCACATGATGGTGGAAGGATTGGAGATGGAACTCTGATACTCAATTTAGAAACGATCCCCCCGATCTTGTTTATCAAATAATGATCCCATTTTCTTTTGCTATGGACAAGCTAAATAGGCATTAAAATTTAAGTTCTTTACCTATGATTTGGCTCTCCAGGATTAATAGAGTATGGAATGCTAAACTTGAGCCCAAGCTTACACATTTTATTTGGTGTCTATTGTATCAAGGCCTTTTTCTTGGTAAACACCTCTTGCACATTGGAATTGCTCACCCTATATGTCCAACTTGTTCTATACCTGAGTCCTTCAAACATCTCAATAGGATGTATCCAAGTGTTCAATCTACTTGACAATGGATCCACAACATTTTCCAACCTTTCTACCCATAGCCCTTCTCTTAGCGCATGGTTTTTTTGGGATAAAGTTTAGTTGCAAACATACATTGCGTTTATATGGAACTTCTTCAAGGCTATATTTTTATTTCAACTATGTATATCTAGAAATTTAGTTATTTCTAATAATGAAGAACCATCTTCACAGTGTTATATTAATGACAAGGTGATTGTTATCTCTTCACTTTTTATGCTGATCCAAGCTCACAATGAGAACGTGGCACTTGAGTTCAACTCTTGTAGAATTTGTTCAACCATTAGGAGAGTGTTCCCTGTATTATGAGTTGTGTCTTCTTGGACCAAACACCTCATGGTTCCTCTCTTCCAATGCCTAGGTGTTGGTAGAGCCACGTGGGGGGGGGGGAGGCGGGGTGGCGCGGGGCAGCATTTGGAATCTGTTGCTGCCACTTGGGAAGTCCACCGCTAGCCCATCGCGATGGAGCTCCCTTGTGCATGGGGTGGTTTGAATGATAGTTATGTTTAACTGTCCTTTGGTTGGGGACATCATTATTTCATTGCCCTCACTAAAACCATTCAATATGGTTAGGTGATCCCTGATCCTTTTTCACTTGAGCCCTCTACTTGAAGTGCCTAACTTTCCAAAGATGATTTGCATCCAATACCTTTTAGAGCTACAACATGTACCTAAAAATACGTGTTAATTTATTTTTTATTATAATCTTATAGATTGTAAAGTACCATATATAATCAACAATTTTGAATAATAATTTTTTACCGGTATGAAGTTTATACCATACATACCACAACCACAACCACAACCACAACCACTTTATTGTTGTAACCATCTCTATATAATTATTAAATTTTAATTAATAATAGCTATGTCGATGCATCCCAATAGTAGTAAAGTGAGTGGTATGTTTAACCCTATGCCACATGATGTCAAGAAAGCGTGTCAAATTGTAGTACCAAATTAACAATCCATGTGGCTGATCCCGAGATTCAACACCGCACGGGCCGAGGAAGCAACCTGGAAAACACAACATACTTTTGTTGGGTATAATAAAGCAGTCAAACTGTTCTATTGACTCTGGATTCTACTTTTATTTATGTCGTTTTTAAACCCCTGACGCCCTGCTATTTCTTCCCTCTTTCCTCTCCACATGCTTCGCTGTTCTTAGGTTGTCTTCGATCTTTCTCCACTTATTTCATTTTGAGTTTTCTCTCATGTCCTAAGCTTCTGGAAATGGAAATTCTCCCTGCTCTGGCTCTTCATCTTTCTTGTTTTCTGCCTTCCAATCCCCTCTCTTTACGCCATTTGCGCCTCCTTTTCCTCTTCACAATATTAATATCATGGCTACCCTGTGACTGTTGTGATGGCTGGTGCGAAACTTTCACATGCGGGTTTTATTCTTTGCGGTATCCCTTCGGAAAGAAAAATAGCGGCTGCGGCGATCCTGCGCTTCAGCTGGATTGTGATGAGTACCAGGGTATGCCTCTACTTAATATTAGCGGATATCAATACTACTTACTCAAACCCCAAACCTACTCGGAAGGGAGTTCCTACCATGACATGACAATAATAGACAAAAATCTTTGGGGAGACAAATGCAATCCATTGTCAAGCAACCATACAGCGCAATTCTGGTCCAGCCGTCAATTTCATATTGCTGATGATTACACTTTAATTCTATGGTCACAGTGCGGGGAGGAGAACACAGAATACCTGTCCAGCAAAGCCTCCAAATTAGACTGTAGCGTCGATGGTTGGTATTACATACCATATCTGAATTGGAGCGAGCAACATTGTAAATTGCACGTTGAATTACCGGTCAGAAAACCCACAGAACTTATTGAACCACAGAATCCATCGAAGCTGGAGGAAACTCTACAAAGAGGGTTCGAAATAAAATGGAGTTTCAGCAAAGGTTGCGAGGGTTGTGAGCTCAGTAAAGGGATTTGTAATTACAACACTACTTTGACGCAGGTCTATTGCAAACCCATTCGTTCTGGTAAAAATTCCAATTCCCCTATTTTCCCAAATTGCTTTTCAAATCAGTGGAATTCGCTTGACTTTCTCTTGTAAAAATGGAAGAATCAGGAGCTATTAATATGTAAACTAGAAACAAGTAATAGTTTACTCGTTTTGAAGTCGTTAAAGATTGCTGCCTGCAACTATAAGTCATAATGTTTATGATTCAAATTATTCAGGCAATACGGGTAAGGGCAAGTCGAAGACTACAATCATTGCATTGGGTAAGCAACAGCATCGATTCTTTTGTACTTATGTTAACCAATTTAATTGAAGTTTCCTCCTACATTTAGAAAGATATCTCACATATGTCTTCACTGTAAATCAGTTTGCGCTATCACAGGAGTTGCTCTGGCAGCAGGGGTAGTACTAGTTTTTATTTATTATTGGAGGAGGAGAAGCCGGCCTCCTACTTTGGGCGTTCCTAACCGTTTCAGCAATTATAAGGAGATGGAAGTACATCGGCCGCAACATGGGATGGATAATGTGTCCATATTCTCTTATCAGGAACTTCAGCAGGCCACAAATTTCTTTGACGAGAAAAACGAAATCGGAGATGGAGGATCTGGATCGGTCTATGTTGGAAAACTGAAGGACAGACGAACTGTTGCAGTAAAAAGGCTTTATCAGGACAACTGTAAAAGGGTTGAACAGTTCATCAATGAGGTACAGATCTTGTCGACTCTGCGTCATCCAAACCTGGTCCAGCTTTATGGTTGTACTTATCCGGAGAGTCCAGTGCTGCTGCTGGTTTACGAATTCGTTGCAAATGGGACTCTGGCCGATCATCTTCACGGGAATCGAAGAACCCTTAAAGGTTTGCCTTGGGAAATCCGTTTAAACATTGCCATAGAAATTGCGCAGGCCCTGGCCTTCCTCCACGGTGTTTTTCCGCCCATATTTCACAGGGATGTGAAGTCCACTAATATTCTTATAGACGAAAATTTCAGGGCAAAAGTCGCAGATTTTGGGCTTTCCAGATTGGTTCCTGTGGATGTGTCGCACGTCACAACTGCCCCGCAAGGCACGCCAGGGTATGTTGATCCAGACTACCATCAACGCTTCCAGCTCACAGACAAGTCTGATGTTTACAGCTTTGGGGTTGTTCTGGTGGAGCTAATCTCTGCTAAGGTAGCCGTGGATACAAAGCGAAGTAGCAACGAAATCAGCCTTGCTTATATGGCATTAGACAAGATCAGAACAGGAGCTTTGGAGGAATTGGTGGATCCAGATTTGAAGATTGAAAAAAACCCGGAGGTAAAGCTCATGGTTTCTGCCGTCGCTGAATTATCGTTTGCATGCCTGGCAACAGACAGGGATGTGAGACCAGACATGAGGGAAGTTGCAGCTCGTCTTGAGGAAATCAAACAATTGCAGAACAAAAGTAACCGCGGAGAGCAAGATTCATTAACCAAGGAATCTACCAGGTTGTTAAGTGTTATGCCACCAGTTTCCCCAATTTCTGTACACGAAAAGTGGCCAAGCGCATCTTCTGAGCGCAGTTCATAATTCCTCCATCATATATACAGGTGATTTCTTTTCCAACAGATTCAAGAGACATACAAAATTTGTAAATTCCTTGCAATGAAAGACCATATTCTTGTTCATCTTAGATAGAATTTATATGTAATTTAGTGAGTGTTTCTGGGTGCATAGATTTGATAGTGTAAGAACTTTCAGAAAAATACCAGTTCCTTTGTAAATCAAGACTTTGAAAACAAAGAAAATATCTTGCAATAAGGTTCTTTTGGAATCAATAGCCCAAAATAAATTGTGTAACAAAGTTCCTCATCTTATTACTAGATTCTTTTTGGAAAACCATATTTTTCTCAATAAAAAATTGATTTCTGATTAAAACTGTGTAAGCAGATTTTTGAGCTCAGAAATTTTAAACCGTCAGTGTTCCGTTAATGAAAGCCTTTTTCTTCTCCCACTTGCGGGGTTGTTTCATATTTTCTTCTTTAAGAGATTGCGAATTTAGTGTATCAAAAGACAGACAAGGTCCCACGCACATGGCGATCAAAAAAGTCAATAGTGAAGCGTGGGGGATATAATGTTTAGGGGGCATCGTTTAATTAGTCAATTTAATCAATCAAACACAACTTCGAGGAGCCCTCAGCGTGCCTAACTAGCAGTGCTTGCTAGAAAAAGCGTACGAACACGCTTTCCACGGGAGCATTGAGCCATGTTCAGAGCATTTTTTCTTGGTTTGCTTGCATTTTGCACACATTAATCATATTCTATATGCATATTTTTAGTTTGATCGATTGTTGGGACCCAAAAGACCATCAATAATTTTCAAACAAACATATTATTTTATCGTTGACTTATAATTTTGACATGTAAGTCACATACCGAAATACATATGGGTCATTAATATGAAATGAAGTGTCATGTTGGAAAATGCGTGACTCATTAATGTGGAAGGGAGTGCCATTTTTTAGATGGCTCGACGGTCTTTTTTCTATTAATGTGGCAAGTTAATGCCACCATGCACACCACCGTCATCTCTCCTTGCCTTTTCGTGTACCTCCTCCCCCAAAACAAATGGAACTCCCCTGAAAGTTATTGACCATGTTGCATTACGCATAGGAATTTCAATCCGCAGGTTGGAGGGATGAAAGTGTACATGCAGGGGTGTTGCATGTAACTAAACCCACAACAATGTTTTGTTTATTTTTACTTGATGATGATTGTTATTGTGACTTCTTTGTTATGTTTTTTGCTACGTGTATTCACATTTGAGTAAACATTTGTACCTAGTATGCTAATGGAATGAAATAGATGTTCATATATTTTCCATTCATTCTGATGTGTTATTTATTCAATTTGAACTAAGGATGGAAAACACATGGCTTATTAATGTAGAGGCCACCGCCAACTTCCACATGGCTAGATGAATTTTTCTCCATTACCATGACAGGTTAATTCTACCCTACACACTACCAATAAAAGTCCCTGGTTATTTATATTTTCATATTATGGTTATGGTTATTGTGCCTTGTATGTTCTTGTTTTTAGCTGCGTACCTTATACATTTCAATTCTTTTGTCGTACTTTCTCTGTTCAGCTTTTTCTAGGCATGCCTTCGTATTTGAGAAAATATTTACTAGTATGATAATGGAATGACATAGTTGTTCATATGTTTTCCATTCACTCTGTTGTGTTATTTATTCAATTTCAAATTGGGATGGAAAACATGTGACTCATTAATGTAGAAGTCACCACCATTTTGCACATGACAAGATAGACTTTTCTTCATCACTGTGGCAACTTAATGCTGCCCTACGCACCACCAATAAACATTCCTAGTTATTTATATTTTTTCACGGCTGTTATGGTTATTCTACCTTGTATGCCCCTTTTTTTGGTTGTGTGCCTTATATGTTCATTTTGTTGTTGTGCTTTTTATGTTCATTTTTTTTTGGCATGCCTTCACATATAAGTAAACATTTTCTAGTATGTTAATGGAAGGACATAAATCTGTTGTTGATATGTTTTCCATTCACTTCGTTATGCTATTTATGCAATTTCAACTTGGGATGGAAAACATGTAACTCATTAATGTGGAAGCCACTACCATTTTCCACATGGCTAGATGGAATTTTCTCAATTACTGTGGTAAGTTAATGCCGACCTACGTGCCACAAACATTCTTGGTTATTAATATTTTTACGTGGTTGTTATGGTTAATGTGCCTTCTATGTTCATGTTTTCTATTGCGTTCCCTATATGTTCCTAATTTGTTTGGCATGCCTTCACATCCAAGTAAATATTTACTGGTATGTTAATGGAGTGATGAAACCTACTCAAAATTTCTTGACCATGCAGCATTACACAGAGGAATTTCAGTCGACATAATGGAGGGATGTACGCATTCACATAAATGTGTTTCCTGTAACTAAACTCACAATAGTGCTTTATTTTATTTTCGCATGGCTATTATTATTATTATTATTATTATTATTATTATTATTATTATTATTATTATTATTATTATTATTATGCCTTCATTAGTCCTTTTTCCCCCATCTCTCCACCAATTTTTTGCATGCATTGTCGGGCTTTCCTCCATTAACATGGTGAGTTACTGGCTCATAGAGTGCTATCAATAAACATCTCACCCTACCTTTTTGCATACTTCCCCAAATTGATAGCCAATTTTGAGTAATATGGGAACAAAAGCTATGGGGATGACAAATCAATAAATATTATTATTTTTATATTAACTAATATAGTTTTTAAATTAAATGGTCATGTTGGAAGATGTTTGTCTTATTAATATGCAATGAAGTTCTATGTTAGAGGGATGAAATGTTATACACAACTGACCCCACATCATTGGCCTCTTTTCATGCTCATCTAAATCCAAATTCATTGTTATTTTAATTAGGCCTAGATGTTTTCTGAGCTCATGTCATATGTGCCTCATATCTTTGTGCATTTAATACAAAATAAGTCATTATGTGATTTATATTCATTTTTTTCCCTACATGACATGGCTTAGAATACATACTGTTTGTTGGTATATGGATAGAGGCCTTGAAGGTTTACATTCACATGCAAGTATTTGTTATTGCTTTTGTATCAAAATCAATATTTCCATTCACAAAAATATTATAGGTAGGGGAAGGGGACTAGTAGTTGGGACCCCTAACTTTGAGGTCCCACATATTTCATATTATGCCACCTCATGCTCTAAAAACTTGGATTTAGATGGTTAACAATTTTCAAGTCTAAATCAGTCATCTAGGAGGCAAATCTACATTGTTTTCATTCACATGATCAACACAATAGAAAATAATCTTGTAATTTATATTATGTAATGTTATGATAAGATTCAAGATTCAAGCAAGAAATGGGATATACATTCACAATCCTGTTGTGGATCATTATCAAGGTAGATCATCTATGAATGAATCAGATGCTATTGCCAGTAGTGATGGTAATGAAGTCTACCCAAATAGGAAACAAGATGAGTTGGGTGGTTCATTAATTGAATCAAATGCTGATACCAATGATGATGGCAATGAAGTCCACCCAAATAGGCAATATAATGAGTTGGGTGGTTCATTGATTAATGATCCACCCAACTCATCTTATTATCTATTTGGGTGGAGTTCATTGTCATCATTATTGATATTAACATCTGATTCATTCATAGATGATCTACATTACAATGATCCACAATTGGATTGTGCATGTATATCCCATTTCTTGATTGAATCTTGAATCTTATCATAATAGTCCATAACAAAAATTGTAAGACTTTTTCCCAGTTGCGTTAATCATGTCATTTGATGTTTCCCACACCTGAACCCATGTTTTCATTCACATGTGACTCCTCATTTATTGTTCCCTCCTTCAACCAATCTATTGTTCCCTCCTTCAGCCAATCTGGTGGGCACACCTACGAATATAGACTTAAACCCACTATTTAAAAATTTTGACCAATAATAATTTGTAAACGAACACATTTTATATAATTGGCTTATAATTTGGACAAGTAAGACAAATCAAAATAAATATGTGTCATTAATATAAAATAAATGGCCATGTTAAAAGACACATGTATCCATAATCCTGAATATTTATTAGTATGTAGATGGAAGTCATGAATGTTTCTATTCACACACTAGTAAATGTTACTATATTTCTATCAAATTTAAAAAATTTATTAACATCCTAGTAAATATGAACTCAAATGTATCAAAAAAAATCCTTTTGTGAAATGATGTTGTTGTGCATCTTCTATACTATTGTTATTGAATATTTACTGCTATGTGGATGGAAACCATGAAAGCTAATTATAGGTTACCGTGAATTATTGTTGTGTGTTATTCATTAACATCTTCAAAATTATAAATATTATTTTCCTTGAGTATTATTCATCTATGTTTTTGCTATGTTGCTGTGACATGTTGATAGTTTGTCCATTATATTGTCAAGGTTGCTAATATTTTTTACAATTTATCGACAATTAATATATTTGTGCACTCTTATTTTTTACATATATTGAAATGTTGTAGAAGGTGAATGTTTGATGGGTTACTCAATTTACAATTTTTTTACATACATTATATTTCTTGACACTTGTTATGCTTGCAGAGTTTTGTTTTTTCCCATTATGTTTCTTAACATAATATATGTTTCTGAAGTTTGTAATGCCCGTATAATTTTTTTCTTGAATTTCGTGAAGTTTACAATACACAACTCTATAGTGTTTTTATTGTTTATAAGTGTTGTTGATTTTTATTTTCTTTGGGTAATGATGACAAATTTCAAAGTCAAGGGCGGAGAACAACAATGGGGTGTTCACTTCCAGGTGAAAGTTTTTAAACTTTCATTAAGCTAATGATCCATTTTTAGGATGGAAGGTAGATACAAAATAAAATTAATTAAATTACGAAAATGAATAGCTTTACTTTCATTACATTTATTGATACACTTTAGTACATTAGATATCAAACTAAATATATTTGATTTTGTTTAAAATTTACTGATGTTCCCTTTTGATTGAGGCCAATATTTGATGCTTCCTCCCCTTAGCCATTTTATTTGGCTTTCTTGCATAGGTAGACTTAAACCATCTTGGTTGAAAATTAATGTTACATTTGAATCCTATTGAACCATTTACTAAATTTGCATTTGCATTTTCTATTTGACTTACAACACCTTCAACATTTGTAGTGGTTGTTCTTCTTTATTAACATCTTCATTAACAACTTCAAGAAATTTGACTCCTCTATTCCTCATTATTACATCAAACATTTTAACATTGATATGTGCCCTTCATTCCCATACCATTATCGAATTCCCTATCCCTTCTATCATGCTTTTTATTTTTCTCCTTTTGTTTGTCTTGGTTGTATATTCTATTACACCTTATTTTGGATTTTGATTCCTTTAACAATTTCTGGATGTCCCTTTTGATTGAGGCCAAGATTTGGTGCTCTCTTTCTCAATTATTGCACCTAACTTTATTTTATTATTGTAGTGGGTTGCCTTTCTTCATTAACCTCTTCATCACTGGCTAGGAAATTTCACTTCTATAGTCCTCATTTTTCCACATGGCCATCTTCTTATTTGCATTCCTCATGAACTATAATAGTCAAAAAATTATATAAGTAGTTGTCAATATAATGGAAAACATATCAAAACCAGTTATGTGAAAAAATAATATCAATGTTGAACATGTGAATGTTTAAGACAACAATAAGATATCACAAGTATGTATGTAAATCAAAGTGACATGATTTTATACAAGGATTTTGTTTGATACATTTGAGTCTAATTTTATTGGTATTTTAATGAAACTCTTGATTTTGATATAAATAAAGTAACATCTACATCTTAATTTTGGCTTATAATTTTGACAAGTAAATCACATATTGAAATAAATATGGGGCATTAATATAAGACGAAGGGCCATGTTGAAATACATGTATGTCTACAAGATCAAATATTTACTAGTATGTGAATGAAAACATTCATGGCTTCAATCCACATACCGGTAAATATTCGATCTTGTAGACATACATGTATTTCAACGTGGCCATTCGTTTTATATTAATGCCCCATATTTATTTTAATATGTGATTTACTTGTCAAAATTATAAGCCAATGATACAATAATGTGTTCATTTAAAAAATATTATTAGTCAAAATATTAAACCAAGGGGTTTAAGTCTACATTCATAGGTGTGCCAACTAGATTGGCTAAAGGAGGGAGAAACAAACATTGGCCTTACTTTCCCAATCATTATGCATGACTCATAAAAAACACACAACAACATGAGATTAAAAAATATTTTGGTTTGATAAAAAATAAGTAAATTCCTTGATTTGTGGATGATAACCTTAATTTTGATATAAAGATAATAAATTTTACTTCTATGTGAATGACGACCTTAATTTTGATACAAAGTCAACAAATTTTACTAATGTGAATAAAAGCCTTCAGGGCTTCCATCCACATATCAATAAATGTTAAGTCGTTCATCTACAAAATAATTAGGTTGAATACACAGATAGTAAAATTTACTGGTATGTGAATGAAAACCTCAAGTGTTTCTATTAGAATACAAGTAAATGTTAAATTAGAAGTGAATGAAAACATGGGTTTAGGTGTGGGCAACATTTCATCCCTCCAACATGGAGATTAATTCAAATATGACACACATGGTGGCATTAACATGCCACACTAATGGAAAAAATGGATAACAATTATTTTCTAAGCTTGTCAAATGTACAGGTGAAAACATTTTCTTGTTCGCTAGAAGGAGCAATCAAGGTCACCCTATAATAAAGGAGATTGTAAAGAATATCCACTATTATGGGTGACTTTGAATGCTCTTGGTAGTGAATGAAAACCTTTAGGGTTTCAATCAACATACCAATGTTATGCAAAAAAATAGAAATGCGACACATATATGAAACACACAGGGACATGATTTATGAAAACCTCCAGTGCTTCTATTAAAATACCATCAAATTTGGAGTCAGATCAAAATGAAAAGTGACCAATATTGTGGGTTCAATTATGGGTAATGTTTCATCCCTCTAACATGGAACTTACTTGCATATTAATGAGATAAGTGTTTTCTAACATGGCCATAGAATTTGAAAAACTATATTGGTTGATACAAAAGAATAACATTTATTGCATTGTAATTGAAAACATAATAAAACCTGACATTGGATTCAATTATAGGCAATACACATGTGTTAATGCTTTCATACCTCTATTTTGATGACTAAAATTCCTCTATGTAACGTGACATGGTCAAGAAATTTTGGGTAGGTTCCATCCATTTTAGGGGAGGAGGAGTGTGAAAAGGCAGGAAGATACATTTGTTGGTGTAACATTTCATCACTATATTAACATACAAACAAACATTTACTTATATTTGAAGGCACACAAAAAACATGAACAAAGAAAGCATGCCCAAAAAACCTAAAACATATAAGGAATACAACATAAAATAAGAACATAAAAGGTACAATAACCATAAAATTCATGCAAAAATATCAATAGCCAAGAATATTTGTGGTGCATAGGGAGACATTAACTTTCCATAGTAATGAAGAAAAGTACATCTAGCCATGTAGAAAATGGTGGTGGCTTCCACATTAATGAGCCACACATTTTCCATCTCGAGTTGAAATCGAATAAAAAACACAACATAGTGAATAGAAAACATATGAGCAACAACTATGTCCTTCCATTAACATACTTATAAATGTTTACTTAGATGCTAATGCATGCAAAAAAATGAAGAAAGAAGGAACATAAAAAAACATGAACATAGAAGGCATACTAGCAATAACAACCATGAAGAAACACAACAAACACAGTTGTGGATTTAGTTACAAGTAACACACCTATGCGTAACTTTTAATCCTTCCATTTTTTGACTAAAATTTCTGTGTAATACGACACAGTGGAGAACTTTTTTAGTCTTCACTTTTTTTTTTCATTCATACTCAAATTGTATGTTAACAACATAATTTGAGTTTTGAATTTTGAATGGTTTGTGAATAATGAGGCTTAGATTTTCATTTATTTTTACAAGTGAGGCATATTAAAGGAGGTAATTGGAGTCATATGTTGGAGACAAATGTTTTAATTTTGAATAAGATAATATATAATAAAATGCAAGTGGACCAATTAAAATATTATAAATCCCCAAATGTTTTATATTTTGTCTTGTTTTTTTTAAGTTGGTGTTTTAAAATATTTACACTTTAAAATATTAGTAAAGGATACAACTTTTTAAAATTTCTATTCTATTTTGAAAAATATATTCATATTAATGAAAAAAATATTCATATCAATAAAAAATCATATTAATAAAAATAAAAAAATCATTTTTATGAATATCATATTCAGTTTGTGTAATATGATGTACATTTTATTTTTAATTACAATGCAAATCTATCTTGGATACCTTTAATTTTATGTAGAGGTTCCTATTTTTTAAATTATTTTTTCAAATAATGAAAAGACTATTATAAAATGTTTAAGTAACTTTTACAAAAACTATACAACCCATAGTACATAATCAAATAAATCTTAGTATATTATAACCAGGGAAAGGGGTCACAACTATAGTAATAAAAAATGGACCCCCCAACTATGGGTCCCCTTCCCTAAATGTTGAATGAGCCACCTGAAAATATAGGGAACAAGTCTTACATGATCATGAAAATTATGGTTTTATTTTACCCATTTACATTCTTTTTCTTCTCCCACTTGTGGTGTTGATTATTAGATTGCCCTTCCATGACAATGACAAGTTGTATATTTTCTTCTTAAAGAGGTTTTGATTTTAGTGTATCAATTCCACATTCTTATGATCTCTAAGGCATATCAAAGGACAACCTTGGTGGACCTCCCTAAGGTCCCACACACATGACGATAAAAAAATTCAATAGTAAAGCATGGTTGGATATAATGTTTAGGGAACATTGTTTAATTAGTAAATTTAATAAAACACAACTTTGAGGAGCCCTAAGCATGCCTAACTAGTAGTGATTTCTAGAGAATGCGTAAAAATATGATTTCCACAAGAGTATTGAACATGTTCAGAGCATGTTTTTTGTTTACATTTGCACACATCATAAGAATTTATTCTCATTGTAGACATGTAATTTTAGTACATATAGTTATTAGTTGTAGAATTGTATGATTTTAGAATATGCATATTTATCAATTATGAGTTCATATTAATATCTTATTGGCATGTTTTTCTTGTTTTATTGTCTTGATATTCTTCTTACCCTAATAAATTTATCTCTCCTATTGTCTCTCTCTGCCTTTCCTTGTGATCCCATATTCTAGTCTCAAATGCTACGTGTTCCCTTTTTGTTGACCTTTCTCTCCCATTATGTGTTGGCTTGTGCACCAAAAGGGTCATAATTTGAATTTGGGAAAATATATTAGTACATAGTGCATAGGTGCATATAGGATGATTAATGAACATAAAAGACAAGAGATAACCACACATTTTATTGAAGGAATATATTGTGAAAGTTTAAGAGCAGTTAATTCAAGCATTGAGCACATAATTTAAGCAACATTTGGAGCATTTATTTATGTCATGCATTCATTATAACATGAAAATTCATAAATAGCTAGGTTTTGTATTCATTAACTGCTTATTGACATCCATTGAGCACTAATTTTAGATTTTGTTCCCCACCTAAGGGCATGGTAATAATTTAAGGATAACATAGGCCCTATAAAACATTCCCATTTTTTTTCTAATATGTGATAATTTGTTAGGGTTGTAGAGAAAGAGATCAATTTTCTAGATATATATGCGAAACTTTGGAAAAGTAGGCAAGGCTTTTAGATCCCTTGAGTAGACAAATAAGACCATCAAATTAGATTTCCCCTATGCAAATGTTCCTAAAAATGTACACTTATGTTTCCAAAAGAGTGTGAGAATGTTTTTGAAAGAGTGCACAAGAAAAACAATCTTTGTTCACTCTGATCTTTTTGGGTTTTGTTCACCTCATCTTTTGAATATGTTCTACACTATTTATTTCTATTATTAGTCTCCAAATTTGTGGAAAAATAATAATATTAAACACCCTTTGTCTTTTATAATATTATTTATTGTGATTTATGTTTGATATATTGTTTAAATATGATCACGTCTATTAAGCCTAGTTACAAGGTGTATGAATGAGATGTATTGCATTTTTTAAAATGTAAACCCACTTCATATACAACATTTTCATGAAACTCTATTCTCATGCACAACTTAGGGTTAGATCATCCTTTCTTTACAGTGGATCTTATTTTTGTATACGGTTTCATAAAACATTAATGTGTTATTCCCTCTTCTTAGGGGTAGATCTTGCTCTTCAATAGTTTCACGTGTACATAGGTCTTTTTGTTACTTCACATTTAGAATTCACTAGCCCTAATTATTCCATTGTTTGTTCCTTATTATAGTTTTTAACACCATATCTATGTAGCCCTAAGTATTTATTTCCTGGTAAATCTTGTAACTATGTTTATTTTTATTTCCTTATAGATATGAATATTCTTAGATGCGATTAAATTATGACATGTTTTGTCAGGAACCCCAAGGAAGCACAATTGATTACCTTTCTTATAAGCAATTAAACATGGAATTGAACCAGAATGATTAAGTAACTAGAAACTTGAAACATCAAAGAATATGAGAGACAATACACAATCTTGTATTAAATACTCTTCAGAAGGAAATACAATAAAGAAGTGCCACAGTCTTCTTCCACCTCTAAGGCTTCCCACACCTCTAGGACTTCTTCCCTCAAAATTCTCTCTCTCTCTTTCTCAACCACAACTAACTCAAACACCTGAGTTGTTATCCCCTCCTTGATAGCTTCAGCTGATCTCCTTGACCTTGCACCTTGCATATTTCCTTTGACCTTGCTTTCTTGCTTCAATGCTTTACTTGCCTTAATTACAATACATGCCTCATGGGTCTTTAAATAGGATCCCATGCATACAATAATTAGACTTCTAATTACAATAATTAAAAACACAGGCTCAAGACTTAAATTAGTCTTCAACATGCAAACACTCTTGGACCTCTTAAAATTAGACGAGTCTAATTCTAGAAACGCGTTCTGGAAACACATGCAACTGCATGCACACGCATAGGTGACCAACGTCAGTTGCTATCGGTTTGCTCTTGACTGACGTCGGCCGATCCTTGGTCTCTGCCTGATCGACGTTGGCAATACTACCGATGCCAGTTACTGACTAAACTCAGCAACTTCCTGATTAGCATCCTGGTGAAGCTTTTAGCTCCATAACTTAACAATCTCCCACTTAGAGATAAACAGCTGCACCTGTACCTATACAACAACCTCCACCAACCATCTTAGGCACTTCCATCTTCAAGCTCAATTTTGAAGACTAACCACCACACATCCTGTGATGCTACACCTGTCATCCAAATCCCCTGCCATATCCAAACCTACATACCATGTAGAGAAGTTCTTGACCCTGCATAAATACCTGCTACTGGTCCCTCTCAAATACCTGAGAATCCACTGAACTGCTCTCCAGTACTCCTTCTTTCCTGAATTGACTCTGAAATTTCTAACAACTCCCACTGCTTGGGAAAACTCAGGTCTACACTAGACCTTATGTGATTTTGAACACTGTTCTAAGCTCAGCTTGAACTGTCCAGCCCTTGGTGTGCTTATCGGTCCTGCATCCTGTGTATTGAACCTCGCCTACACCTTCTTCACATCAGCTCCCACTGGAGATAAAATCAACCTGTGATCTTCCATGTCTCTCATGCCAAAGAATTTTGCTATTCCCAAATTATTCATGACACCCATCTGAACTAACTTTACCTTTAGCTCAGAAACTCCCTGCATGTGTGACCCTGCAACAAATACACACACTATAATAATAGGATAATGTAGCTAATATTATCCAACTTGGTAAAAGAAAACACAATGGTTAAACCTCCATTGTCCTGTAGCCTGCTCAAGACCATATACCTTGGCCTTCTGTCTCACGTGTCCATCCACTCTCTTCTCTAACCTGGGAATCCATTCCTCTATCAATGCTTTTATCCCAGCTGACAACTCTACCAAATCTCCCGCTTGGTTCTCTTCCAAAGAATTCATGCCATGCTCCCACTGTTTTCTGGATTCTACCTGCATTGCCTCTTCACATCTTCCTAGTTCTTGACCATCAGTAAGCAACAAGTAATATAAAGAAGGTGAACAATGAATATGAGGTTCACTTACCCTTTTAGTCCTCCATATGGGCGTTTGAGACTCCTTGATAGCTTATTGTCTGCCCAACATCCGTTTTAGTGACTGATCTCAGCTATCTCTCAATCTGCACTTGACTAACATCGGTTCCATGCGACTGACCTCTGTCAATGTCAGTTCCTACCTGACCAACATCGGTTCCACCTACTCGACACTACCGACTCTGCTGGTCTGCACATGATCAACGTCAGTACCTGCCTGATTGACGTCGGTTCCATGTGACTGACGTTGGTAACTGTGTTTTCCTGTAAGTGATGACTTCTTATCCATGAGCTCATATTGGATCAAAACCCTATCCATACTACTCTGCTCAAAATTATTTAGCCCCTGTGACTGATCTCTGTCCATCATCTCCTCCATAAACACCAAGGCTTCCCTGTTCTTGTCAAAAACATCAAATTTTGTTTTCTTGCAATGAACTCGATCTATGCCCTCCGAATCTGAACTCATACCCTTTGACTCAAGAACGTCCATTCCCTTTTTATTCATGTGACCAAGCCTACTAAGCCACATCTTTGAATCTACAGCTGAAGTAGATAAACCAAAAGTAAAATCAGTAATACAAGTAGATAGATAAAGAGTACCTACTTTCTTACCTCTTGATAAAACAAGTGCACCCTTGGAAACCTTCCAAAAATCTGCTGTGAGGGTTACTGTGCATCTCTCATCACCTAAATTTCCTATAGAAACCAAACTCTACTTCAAGAGTGGGACATGCATAACCTCCTTCAACACCCATGTGTTGCCTGTCTGCAATTCCAGCTGCACTTTCCCTTTGCCAACCATTTGACAAGGCGTACCATCCCCTAAATAAAGCTCTCCAAAGTTTACCTGGACATACTCATGGAACAAATCTCTATTTGGGGTTGCATGAAAAGAAGCACCAAAATCTAAAACCCATGATTCTAACTGACTATCAAAAGAAAGTATGAGAGCATCTTATGCAACAATACCTGCATCTTTTGATTCTTCATTACCTTCATGTTGATTTTCTTTATCCTTCAACCAACAATCTTTCTTTGTGTGTCCTCTCTTTCCACAAAACCAGCAGGTGATACCTCCATTTCTAGATTTGGATCTCCTTCCCATTTTTGACCTTGATTTCCTTTGCTCGACCTTCTCTCTTTGCCTTCCCTTGCTTTCAGCACTTAGAGCATTCCCTAATGATTCACCTTTGCTTTTCTTGCATATTTCTTCATTCAAGATTACACTCACAACATCATCAACTTTTAAGATTTTAGAAGCAGACGCAGTATTACTTACTGCCATTACCAAACTATTCCAACTTTCAGGTAAAGAGCATAAAATTAAGAGAGCCTTTACTTCATCATCAAAAACAATATTGACTGAAGCTAACTAGTTTACCAAACCATGGAAATCACTAAGATGAGTATATACCGATCCACCTTCCTGCATTTGCAAAGTAAATAACTACTTCATAAGAAATACCTTACTTGAAGCTGAGGGCTTTTCATATAAATTTTCCAAAGATTCTATCAACTCTTCCATTGTCTTACACTGTGATAAGTTGGAAATCACAGATGATGCAAGGCTCAACCTTATGGATCCCAGAGCCTTCTGATCAAGAACATTCCATTCTTCATCCTTCATATCTGTGGGCTTGCATGCAACCCCACCCAATGGTAAGTACAAATCTTTCTGATACAGATAATCTTCTATCTGCATCCTCCAATGTTGATAATTCTTGCCGTTAAACTTCTCCATTCGTAGCTTACTTTCTTCTACCATTGCTATACTCCCACTCAATCAGAAAACCCTTGAGAATGACCTGTAATCAAACAATAATCTACTCCCTGCAACCTTAGCTCTGATACCACTTGTCAGGAACCCCAAAGAAGCACAATTGATTACCTTTCTTATAAGCAATTAAACACAGAATTGAACAAGAATGATTAAGTAACTAGAAACTTGAAACAACAAAGAATATGAGAGACAATACACAATCTTGTATTAAATACTCTTCAGAAGGAAATACAATAAAGAAGTGCCATAGGCTTCTTCCACCTCTAAGGCTTCCTACACCTCTAGGACTTCTTCCCTCAAAATTCTCTCTCTCTCTCTTTCTCAACCACAACTAACTCAAACACCTGAGTTGTTATCCCCTCCTTGATAGCTTCAACTGATCTCCTTGACCTTGCACCTTGCAAATTTCCTTTGACCTTGCTTTCTTGCTTCAATGCTTTACTTGCCTTAATTACAATACATGCCTCATGGGTCTTTAAATAGGATCCCATGCATACAATAATTAGACTTCTAATTACAATAATTAGAAACATAGGCTCAAGACTTAAATTAGTCTTCAACATGCAAACACTCTCGGACCTCTTAAAATTAGATGAGTCTAATTCTAGAAACGCGTTCTAGAAACACATGCAACTGCATGCACACGCACAGGTGACCGATGTCAGCTGATCCCTGGTCCCTACCTGACCGATGTCGGCAATACTACCGATGCCGGTTACTGACTAAACTCAACAACTTCCTGATTAGCATCCTGGTGAAGATTTTAGCTCCACAACTTAACATGTTTTTCAATGTTTATATATTTGTTGATGGTTTCATTGTGTTTGATTGGTTTCACCCACATAATAGTCACAACATGAGAACTCTTTATAGCATGGGGCTTATCTTATAAGAGAGTCTCTAGATCCAACTAATTTTGTTACCTATTCTAATGATAATGCTAATCTACCTAAGCTAAATGCATAACAAAAAAAATTGTAAGGGAAAAGAGTTAGAGAGATAAAGGTGTTGATACACCAAAATGATATGTGGGTTGACTCTTTATCTTAATAAACATAAAGCTATCACTACGCAAGAAATGAATTGAACACAACTCAAGAAATGAATTGAACACAACTCAAAAAATAAATGCAAGGAGAAATATACATCCCACATGTGATCATTGAGTTACATCTACAAAACAAGAGCCAAGGCATAGACAAATAAGAGCCACAATAACCTGTCAGGAATCTAGAACAACAAACATGCTCTGATGCCACTAGTTGGGATCTTGCTTCTCAGAAAAAGCACAGTATGATTACCAAGTAAAGCAATTGAATATGCGGAAATAACCAGAAACACAAGTAACTAGAATTCACCAATAGCACAGAATATGAGAGACAATACACTATCTTGTATTAACACTAACAGAAAAGAATACAACAAAGAGCCGCCACACTCTTTCACCTTACAGAGATTCGCCACACCTCAAGTGTTCAGTAATTCTTCTCACACACACTCTCCTACACAAAAAACGGTCCCAACAACCAACTCACACACAGAATTGGTGTTCACCTCACCAACCAGTCAGTAATAACCCTGCCGGTACATCAAGCACTCTATAGCACTTCAAGCTGATCTCTCATGAACCTGCAACCTGCAATTCAAAGACCAAACTTACATGTAGATCCCCAATGAGCTTGCAACAACCTGCAACTCACAGATCTTACAACTAGAAGGAACTCTTCCTTTCTATCTCATGCCTTATACAATACATGCCAATGGGTCTATAAATAGATCCCTAACTCAAACACTAACTTAGACTCTTAATTTAGACAATAGTCCTCGCAGCACAAGACTCTAACTGGTCTCAACATGCAAACTCTTCGTTCACTTAACTAACTATCCGTGAAACGAGCAGTTCTGGAACACACAGGCGACCGACGTCGGTCCCTGCTTGTCTGGTTCTGCCGACGTCGGCCGACTTCCTGCCGTCGCCGGTGGCCTTCTGCTCTGGTCCCTGCCGACGTCGGTCCTGATGCCGACGCCGGTTACTGTAGAACTCAGCAACCATCTGTTCCTCAGTTTGCAAAGGTTGAAGCTTTTAGCTCCACAACCTAACAATCTCCCACTTGGAGATAAACAGCTGCAACCTGTACATGTACCTGTACACCGTCTAGTTTGTTACCTTGGCTATGTATCCATCTTCAAAATCATCCTTGAAGACCAACCACCACAAAATCCATGGTGCAAAACCTGTCATCCAAATTACCTGCCACATCCACATCTACAACCATGTAGAAATAAACCTGAACTTGCATAGCATGTGCACTTGCTACTAGTCCCTGTAAGAATCCACTGAGCTGACCTCCAATGGTTCTCTCCCGAATTGGCTCCTAACTTGTGACAACTCCCACTACTTGGGAAAACTCAGGTTTAGTACATACTATGCACTCAACCTCATTATGTGAATCAAGACACCTGTTCTATGAACTGTCTAACCATCGGTGTGCTAACCGGTTCCACACAATCATCCTGAAACAAAGTCAACAAATGACCTACCATGTCTCTAGAACACACTCTTGCCAAAGAATCTTGCTGCTCCCAGATTCTCCATGACAAACCCCTGAACTAGCTTTACCTTTAGTTCAGCAATACCTGTATATGTAACTCTGCAACAAGCACATCATACAGAAAATAGGATAGTGTAGCTAATACTATCCAACCTGGTAAAGAGAAACACAATGAACAAACCTCCATTGCCCTGCAGCTAATACAAGATCAAATACCCTGATCTTCCATCTCACGTATCTATTTCCGCTCTTCTTCATCCTTAACATCCATTCGTCTCTCAGTGCTTACTTCCAGCTGGCCACACTACCCAAAACACCTGTTTGGTTCTCCTCCAAGGAATCACATCCTCATTCAAGCCTAGCTCCCACTGTTTCCTGGATCTACCTGTTCTGCTTCTTCAATAACTCCCTGGTCCTATGCCATAAGTGAGCAACAAGTAGTGTAAAGAAGGGAAATGACGAATTTAAGAACTTACTTACACCTTCAATCCTCCATATGGGCGCTTGAGACTCCATGACAGCTTGCTGTCCACCCAAAATTCGTCTCAGTGACCGATGCCAGTCACATCTCAGTCTACAGCCGACCGATGTCGGTTCCCTGCGACTGCCTCTCCGCCGACGTCATTTTCCCCTGGCCGACGCCGGTCTCTGTCTACCCCGAGTCACCGACGTCGGGCTGCACATAGCCGACATCGGTCCCTGTCTAGACACCGACGCCAGTTTTCCTGCCGACGTCGGTCTCTGTGTTTTTCTTGTGAGACCTGACTTTTTCCCGCGAGCTCCTTTTAGATCAAACCCTTGTCCAAAACACCCTTGCTCTGCTTAGAATTCCCTTGCACCTTGTGCTGAACTCTGTCCGTCACTTTCTCCTTGAAAACCAAGGCTTTCCTGTTCTTGTCACTAACATCGAATTCCTCAAGAAATCTCACCTTTTTCTTCTGCATACAGAAACCACGATCCATGCCTTCCAAATCCGAAAGCATATCCTTTGACTCAAGAACCAGCATCTCCTTCATATCTATGTGACCAAGCCTATCAAGCCACATCTCCGAATCTACAGCTGAAGTAGATAACCCAGAAGAAGAATCAGTAAAACAAGTAGATAGATAAAGCGTACCTACTTTCTTACCTCTAGCTACAACAAGTGTACCCTTGGTAACCTTCCAAGAGTCCGCTGTGAGAGTTACTGTGCAACCCTCTTCACCCAAACTTCTAACAGAAATCAGATTCCGCTTCAGAACTGGGACGTGCATGACCTCCTTTAACACCCATGTGTTACCTGTCTGCAGTTTCAGCTTCACTTTGCCTTTGCCAACAATCTGACAAGACTTACCATCCCCTACACAAATTTCTCCAAAATCTCCCTGGACATACTCATGAAAAAATTCCCTATGTGGGGATGCATGAAAAGAGGCACCAGAATCTAATACCCAAGATTCTACTTTATCCAAAGAACATACCAGAGCATCCTGTGCAATGTAACCTGCAGCATCTGCTTCTTCTTCATGTTCTTCATGCTGATCTGTACCCGATCTGCAATCTCTCTTTAAGTGCCCTTGCTTTCCACATTTCCAGCAGGTTATTCTGCCATACCTGGACTTGGATCTCTTGCCCGTCTTCGACCTTGATCTCCCACGCTCTATCTTCTCTCTTGGCCTTCCTCTTCCTTCAACACTCAAAGCATCTCCAGATGATTCACCTGTGCTTTTCCTGCGTATCTCTTCGTTCAAGATTACACTCACAATATCATCCACTTTTAAGACTTTTGAAGGAGACACAGTATTAGAAACTGCCATTACCATACCTTCCCAACTTTCAGGTAATGAACACAAGATTAAGAGAGCTCTTATTTCATCATCAAATACAATATTGACTGAACTTAACTGGTTTACTAAACCATGGAAATCACTAAGATGGCTATGAACAGATCCACCTTCCAACATTTGCAAATTAAATAAACGCTTCATAAGAAATACCTTATTCGAAGCTGAGGGTTTTTCATATAAATTTGCCAAAGATTCCATCAACTCTACCGTTGTCTTACACTGTGATAAGCTGGAAATCACAGATGATGCAAGACTCAATCTAACAGATCCCAGAGCCTTCCGATCAAGAACCTCCCATTCTTCATCTTTCATATCCAAGGGTTTGCTAGCAACCCCACCCAACGGTAAGTACAAATCTTTCTGATACAGATAGTCCTCAATCTGCATCCTCCATAATTGGTAGTTCTTGCCATTGAACTTCTCCATTCGTAGTTGACTACTTTCTGTCATTGCTCAACTCCCACTCAAACAGAAACCCTGTGAGTAACCTGTAATCAAAACACGCTACCCAGATCTACACCAATCTGTTAGTATCCCAACCAAAAGCTCTGATACCGATTGATGGTATCAAGCTTAAGAACTTACAACCAAGGCTCTGATACCAGTTGTCAGGAATCTAGAACAACAAACATGCTCTGATGCCACTAGTTGGGATCTTGCTTCTCAGAAAAAGCACAGTATGATTACCAAGTATAAGCAATTGAATATGCGGAAATAACCAGAAACACAAGTAACTAGAATTCACCAATAGCACAGAATATGAGAGACAATACACTATCTTGTATTAACACTAACAGAAAAGAATACAACAAAGAGCCGCCACACTCTTTCACCTTACAGAGATTCGCCACACCTCAAGTGTTCAGTAATTCTTCTCACACACACTCTCCTACACAAAAAACGGTCCCAACAACCAACTCACACACAGAATTGGTGTTCACCTCACCAACCAGTCAGTAATAACCCTGCCGGTACATCAAGCACTCTATAGCACTTCAAGCTGATCTCTCATGAACCTGCAACCTGCAATTCAAAGACCAAACTTACATGTAGATCCCCAATGAGCTTGCAACAACCTGCAACTCACAGATCTTACAACTAGAAGGAACTCTTCCTTTCTATCTCATGCCTTATACAATACATGCCAATGGGTCTATAAATAGATCCCTAACTCAAACACTAACTTAGACTCTTAATTTAGACAATAGTCCTCGCAGCACAAGACTCTAACTGGTCTCAACATGCAAACTCTTCGTTCACTTAACTAACTGTCCGTGAAACGAGCAGTTCTGGAACACACAGGCGACCGACGTCGGTCCCTGCTTGTCTGGTTCTGCCGACGTCGGCCGACTTCCTGCCGTCGCCGGTGGCCTTCTGCTCTGGTCCTTGCCGACGTCGGTCCTGATGCCGACGCCGGTTACTGTAGAACTCAGCAACCATCTGTTCCTCAGTTTGCAAAGGTTGAAGCTTTTAGCTCCACAACCTAACATAACCTTTACCAATTAAAAACAAATATGCACATATGCATTCTATTTCAATAAGAAGCCTTGAAATAATCTCACACAATAAATAACAAAGGATAGATACTTCACATAGTGGGGACTTGGGATTACAATCTAGAGAATCCACCATTTGATCAAATAAACAAAGAAAGAGATGAATTAAACAATCTATAAATGAGTATAAGATTAGAGGAAAATTATTGCATGCACATATTCTTTTGCAATCATTAAATTATGCCTAAGTAGCTCAACTCAATATCTTTCAAGCTATGACTCTTCGTACCAGTCCTTTATTCCATCTCAATATGGTATCATTAAATCATCTTGTGTACCCAGCTATTTACTTGGAATAGCCCATGCTATCTTTATTAACTCTACTCTTTTGTATCAATTTTACCTATTTTTAAAAGTGTAGTTCAATGGTCCTTTATCCTTCACCTTCTAGATGTACCTTAGCTATTAGATGATGTGATTTGAGTTGGTGAAGATTTTAAGTATCTACTAGAGGGGTGTAGCTCCAAGCAATTTTATCAATTTATAATGGGGAAAATCTTACTTTTTATAATTAAAATGAATTTTAGTTTGAAATATCTAATTATAATATTTTAGTTGGGTTGTATTTTGAAGAAAATGGCCAATTGTAGCAAGAGATATCACTTTGTGATTATCTCCCTATATTTCCTCTATGTTTTCTTTATGCTCGATTAGACAGTGTGAGATCAAAATTTTGGTTGATCTAATAGCCTATACTTTTAAGAATCTTGGCATCATCATTTTTGTTCAACACAACCCACATTGTTTATCAATGCTTGATCAAAAAGTTGGAGGATCTTGTTCAAATACTCTTATAATATGTTGCTTAAGCAACTTACCTAAGGTTTAATCCTTTTGATAAATTATGGATCAAATGGTTGGAGATTAGTGCCTTGGGATTGATCCAATGACATGACATCTATATAGCAGATCCTTATTCTACAAACCATGTTTTCCACAAGTTTCCTTTGATTTTTCAAATCTTTGTAGGTCCCACCTTGCATAGATTTTAACTTTAAAGCTTAATTTCTTGGATCAAATGACTAGAGATTATGCAGATAAACAACATGATGTATTTTTGATAAATGACATCACCCACATCACTATGTTAAACTCACATCGTTGGGTGAAATATGATCCAAATACATGATGTCAAAGTTGAATTGCTTTGTTTTTCACTAGAGCAAGTAATCATAGGCTTTGAAATTCAATTATCTGAATTATCTAAGTCAAAAAAATAAATACAAATATGAATACATACTTGGATTTTGTTTGATAATAAGTGGCATGACTAAATTCAATCACGAAATTACCTTGTATTTTTGATCTTGTATAAATTTATTCAGCTACTTTTGGGATCCATTATTCCTTTGAAAACTTATGACCTTACATGTAGTTGAGTTGCTTGTCAAGAAAGCTTGAAAACCTATCTTACTAAGGGAATAATTCATTCAACATTTGGTAGCTCTCATGGGAAGTTTGAGTGCTCAACTTTAAATTTAGGTGCACCATGTTCTATCCATTAGGTAAGGATGCATTGTAAAAATATTAAAAGCTTGAAAAGCCTTTAAAGCTTTGTATTTCAAAATAGTATTACTCTCTAAAGATTTAAGGAATGCATAAGATTTTGAAGAAATTTTCATGTGTATTTAAGTGCATCAACTCCATTTGTGCTCTGTATTCCCTTTTTTCTTCTATGTTCCATATAATAAGGTTGTTCTAGAGTTTAATAAAATGAGTTATTTGTTCCATCAATTTATGTACCTTTTGTTTTACCTAGTCACATCATTTTTGCATCTTTTCAAGGCATTTAATATAAGTGAATAAAATGTATTTGAGATATTTCATTAATTATCGATGATATTGTATGTATAAAAAGTAAAACACTAACCTTATGAGCTTGATTTCCTAGGGTTGGGCTAAGACAATAGAAAAAATGATGAATCAATGTAGCTAATTGTTTAGATGAAGGTTGAATAGGTTGGGCTCATTGAACATGAAAAGATTGTGTGATATGTTGGGCTACCCTTTTGGGATTATGAACTATGTGTACTAAAGGGTGAGTTCACATATACCAACATTATTCTATTGATTCATAGTGTCTATTTAATGCAACAAAATGTTTAGTAATGAGGGCTTTAGAATGACCAGATTATAAGAGGACTAGATAGTGTAGCTCTTGATAATTGTTAATTTCTTTGAATGGGTAGAAATTGAGTGGAATTAATCTTGGTATTTGGCCAACTATATTGGCTTCGTCTCATCTAAGAAATGTTATCCAAAAAGGTGAATATAATGGCATGAGGCTAAACCCGATGGTGAAGAGTTGAATCAAATGTAATGATTGGTTAGTTGATGAGATAATAAATAGATTTACCTAGATAATTGAGTTTTTTCTAATCTATTTTGATTGTCTAGGGACTTGAAATGACTAATTATTAGATGGGGTAGTGGGGTTGAGCAAAATAATTTTAGCCACAACTTAGAGTCAATATTGTTTTGTGTTTTTTCCTTGAGTGGGGGCGAGTACTCATGAAAATGATCATATCCTATGTGGATGTACTTATTCTAGAGCCTTATCCAAGGATGAGGGAACATATGCATTGGCTAAAACTAAAGATGACTTTTTATTTTCAAATGTATGTGCATGGGTTTCTAACTAATGTTTTGTAAAATCGAAGAATAAAATAAATAAAGAGCTAAAACATGTTCAAATAAAAGTAAACAAACAAATTCACACATAAGTAAATATAAATAAATTATTTGTTTCTTTCTAATTAAAATATTTCTAGTTATGCAATTCTATAATCATATGAGAGATAAATGATAGAAAAACTATCTTCTTTTTTTGTCTTTTTAATGTTTATGCATGCAAATGAACTAATTATAAATATAACCTTGAAAATCCCAAATAAAATAATATAGTTGTATTTTTTTCTGAATTTTATGTAGAAGTGAAAGTAATTAATTGATTGAAGTGAAATGATGAAAATGCAAAACAAAATAATTCTTTTGTATTTTTCTAAATTTTTATGTAAAGTTGAAAATAAATTAACTAAAAGCTTTTGTAATTTTATATTTTTAGATCTAAATGAATGCAATATTGAAAATGAAATGATTTAAGTGTTTTTAAATGTGTTTTTAGATCTATGAATGAATGAAAAACTAAAAATATAAAAGTGAAATGATTTTCTAAACATGTAAATGTGAATGTTTAATGCACAAGTAATGATTTCTATGAGACTCTAGATTGATGTGAATATTTACTATGGCTAGATTAATAGAATATTAGATCAAGTTTTTAACACAAATAATATAATATGGTAATGGAAATGAAGAGAAAACATAAAATTTTAATGCTACAAGTGAATAAACTAGAATAAAACTATTTGTAAGAAGTGACATGCAAGCATGGACTATCATAGGTAGAATTTATATGTGTGTAAAACAATAAAAAATAGATCCTTATGTGTATGGGAGGTTAAAGACCAAGAAATAAACTACCTATGAAAAAAATAAGTGTGGAAATTGCCTTCAAGACAATTTAAAATGAATGCAAGATTCACACAAACAATTTCCTCTTTTCAATTGACAAAGAAATAACCATTTATTCAAGGGGATTTACAAGTACAAAGGATGAAACATATAAAATTATAGGAAGAATAATTTTCACAAGAGGAACATATATAATAGCTTTGAATAAATTGACACATGCGTAGGAGTTGTGAATAAATGAAAATCACAATAAATATACAAAATGTGGAAGTTTGAAGAAATGACAAATACAAAACATACACCTAGAAATTGTAGATGATATTTTGTGATATGTATCACCTGTCTTGTACACTTGAAAAAATCATGACCCTATTTGTTCCTCTTACTTATACAGATGCCTTGATTCTACAAACTTCACATCTACTCTATCTTGTACCCTTTGGCCTATCTCTTAGTTTGACCAACATTATGTTGATGGCACAAACATCCCATCTTACTAGTAATACTTAAGATGTACTTATCTTACACCTCTATAAGTTCTGAGCCTGTGCCTACTCTCATTCTCTTTGGATAGTAATGCCTGAGTCAGATAGTATCATTAACATTACTATCATGGCCTAACACAAGTGTCCAATGACTCAAAGTCATCCAATTAAAAAATGAAACAAATTATAATGGTCGGTCTAAGTGATTTAATGTGAATTATCTCTTGATAATATTGGTATAAATACAATATCAACCCTCATTCATTCACCACCTATGAAACCTAGTAATCAAACCAAAAGAGCACTTAAGAATCACTCAAGTTACCAAAATCTTTCCTATTCTACCCTATTTTGATATTAGTCAAAAGAATAGCCAAACTATAGGTTTTAAGTATTAAAGGAGTAGTAATAAGGTGATATTTACCAAGTTATAAGCTAGGTCACTGTTGTACTTTTTTTACACATTACATGATTAAAACACAAGCCAAAATGTAGGAGAGAACTACATGAGTCTAAGACCCTATTCTAAAGTATTGGCTATGTAGGTAGCACCTTTTGACATCAGAGTCATTGTGTGTCAACTCGACACCATATGCCCACTAACCCATTTTACCCTAAGGTCACATTAAAAATGAAAAGCTAGGGTTTTGCCATTTCACATAGAGTGATGGTCCATGACCTAGATCTAAATACACCAGAGTGAAGGCGAAGCCAAACCCAAAATCATCAAGGTGGATGCATCTTATTTGAGTGCATATTTTTAATATGATACTAGCATTAACACATCTATCCTAGGATGACACAAGTGTCCAAAGAGTCGAAGCCACTAGATCCAAAAAATGACAATTGTTCTAGAACTGTCTTCTTGCTTGATTCTTACCTGTACCAGATCCAACACTGTATTAGCATTAAAAATAGATAAGTACTTTATTTTATGTCATTTTTATATCTAACAAAGCTATACTTTCCATTAATAGTCTATCTTAGTTTTATACATTCAACGTATGGTACATATGAGTTTAACACATTAATTGGCTTACTGTAGATATGATATTCACCTTTTTACCCTATAATTTATATATCATTAAATCTAACCACAAAATAAGATCCTTATCCAAATTGGATAATTTTTTTGAAAGAAGCCCCAGATTAGAAAAATTTACATACCCTTACTATGATGATTGATTGCTCATTGGCATTTTTTTCTCTTGCTTATCTTGTTTTCATATCAAATTTCAAAACATTTCAAATGGATACAAAGAAGATCCTTGCTCATCCTAACCCTAAAGAGGGAAATATATATCATCCTTCTAACCAAGTTCATACTATCACCCCTTCAAAGGAAAAGGTAGATCATCCTATTCTGCCAAAAGAGGGTAATAAAAAAACCCTACAAGATCAAATTGAGAGTATGAATAAGTTAATAAAAGGTTTACAAAATCAGATTGCACACATGAATAATCCACATTATGATAATATGAACCATGTGTGTGCATCTTCACATACCAATTATATGCCTAATAAGAATCAATCTTGGAAACCAAAACCAAAGTCCCCTAATACCAATGATTTGACAAGTGAGTAAAAGCCTACTAAGAGGTCAAGTGAGATTATAAGGGATATGCTTAGAAATGATTTTATAAAATTACCTCTTATGCATATATAAAAAAATACAAATACTAATATGCATATCATAGAATGCATGCTCACCATACAAATTCTTGTTTTGCATTGTATTTTAACCTTTTAGGGTTTTGACTATGCAAATCCCAACTTAGATTAAGGGGTTGAGTTGTCTAAATTAGTGAAATAATATGAAATAATTAACCATTGATATATTATGGATTTTAACTTCTTTTTACTTTATAAAAATAGTAAATAATATGTACAATAGAGGCTTATCTAGAAAATGACTGTCGTAGAAGATGTGGGTTCTAAAAATTGAGCTGCAGATAGGTGCAAGTGTTGTCAGTAAGGTCCTTAGGTATGATTCTTCACTGGATATTAGCACCATGCTACTCTAGTGTCCTCAAAATGGTTCTAGTGTACTATTTTCAAGGCTATCCCTATTTTTTAGGAGCACTTATGCCTGTGTTTCTTGGTTTTGTTCTTGCACGAATGAAATCTAGAACTCTATATTGTGCCTAGAAAATCTAATTTAGTGTGAAAACCCTAAGATTACTTACAAGTATGGCATGAGTTGAAAACATTTTTTCATTATTAGGATAGGTTAGACATCCTCAACACCCTGCTATGAAGAGAGTTTCCTACATACCAATACTCTAAGGAGGGATCAAGCCCAATGTAGTTTTTTGACCTAGTGCTTGGTACAAGTGCAAGTGAATGCTAGAATGAGAATGGTATTGAATGCCTTGAGTGTGATTGCTATTTAAAATATTTTAAATCTAGGCTTAGGGAAAATGTAGATGGTAGTATGTATAAGTAGGTAAAAATAGGGATCAATCACCTTAATTTTGCTCAACTTATTTCTTATTTGAATAGGCTTTTTGCATCTATTTTCCATCTAGTGGATAGAGTTCTAATAGTCTTGTATTTTTAATGATCTATAGATTGTGTGGATAATAAAATATACTTATCCCTACCTTAAGAGGGGAACACATTTGAAAATATATCCATTTAGGAGAGTTTGGTCAAAGGACACTAGCACCAAGTTGGGGACACTAGCGCCATGTGGCTCTAGTGTCCTTAATGTGGCACTAGTGTCCAACTAGCAAACTATTGGGCATAATGGGTTGGGATCTGGGAATGCTATTATGGACTATGTTTAAGCTGACAAAAGATGTCTGTGGTCTACATAATGGATGAAAAGGTGTGATAAAGGCTCTAGGATAGGCCTAGGGATACGCTAGGAATAAATTGTCTCAAGCAACACTCTTAGCATCCAAATAACACTTTAGGTGATTACATTTACCCCACATTTATGCTATAAATGTTAAAAAGTTAAATGACTAGTATAAAGCAAAAAGAAGCGTAGCTAGACTTACCTAGGAAGTGAAGCCTGTGCAGCTAATTTTGAGTATGTGAATCTAGGTATACATATGTGAAACATGATCCAAATCAATGATCTGTAATGAAACATGTAAAAATCAATCCTTACTCAAGATAGTATCAAAATCAAAAGACTATGCTCAATAACGTAATTGAATAAAGTCGATTAAAGAGATATGAAAGAGGAAAATAATGAATACACCTCATTGGGTAAATAAACCAATGCATGAACCTAGTGATAACCTATGTGTGTGAGTGTACATAGTGGTCAAATAATTGAATATCCTAGACTAAGTTGATAGCTTGTTCAATCCTCATATGTGGGTGGCTCAATAACTCAATCCAGTTTTGACTCCATCATTGCCCACCTCTACTCGGTATATCATGATCTATGAATAACTTGGATAAGACTGTAAATGTGTCTAACCCTCTCATGTGGGTGGCTCAAGAATTGAAGTAGGCTATGAATCCATCATTGCCCACCTACGTGTAGTAGATTCATATGAAATTGAATTATGTAAAGTGCTAAAAGTATCTAATTGGGTATATCTAACTATGTATGTCAGCTCTACAGGCACTCAGGTACATTAGGTAGCTCTGGGCCATTCAAGAATGCCATCCATTATAGATGGGGTAAGGCATGAAATTGGTGATAACCTAAAATATGATAGAAAGTGTATATATTATAGAGAATGACATGGAGTTTTCCATTCTATTTGGTTAACTTGTGTGTAACTGAGTATATGGAAACTATGTGTCGTGCACATTTCCCTAATATGATATATGAGTATACTGATTCTAAAATAAGTATATATATATATATATGTATGTATGTATGTATGTATGTATTTAAACTAATTGTGAGAGTGATCTTTCCATGTATGATGCCCCCAATCTAAGCAACTAGTATGAATCTAAATTGAAATGAGTGTATCTGAGCAAAATTTGAACATAACTATCAAACTTGTGACTATATCTATGCCAATTTTTACTATACATAGTGTATTGTTCTAGCTAATATAGACTGCCTTGAGGCTAGGGCTAGTGGACAATATCTCTATGTAGTGAAAATTAGGGCCCTATGGCAGTAATGTTCCATTCTAGGTGCTAATGTTTATTTGGTTTGAAATCTGGGTGATTTAGAGTGCCTTTTGAGTCCTTATTTTTTCCTATGTCTGATTTTTGAAACTAAGCTTGTGTGATGAAAATGAGATGTGAATAGAAAAGTAAGAGCCCAATCTCTATGACAAACCCTTGTGAATGCCCCCTCTTTTGAGGATAGTTTTGAAACCTATGTAAGAACTATCCTTAAAAGAAGTAGATCTATAAAATGTGTTAGCCGGAGCATATATATGATAACTACATGTCAATCCAATAAAATGTGTAAACATAACATCAGAATGTAAAGTAATTTGAGAATAAGTAGGTAATGTAAGATGTATGTTGTAATCTAACATTGCACAAGGGTACCAAGATAGATGTAATCAATGTGTATAAGAAGTTTGGGTAACTACCTAGGGGGATGGGGCATGATGTCCATCATGACACGAAGTAGTAAAAGTGGATTTATGAGGTCCCTCATGGCATTGAAAACTAGTGTGTGTAATAAACAAAGATAAGTGCCATGGTAAAGATGCATATAAAGAAGCATAGATACAAAACACATGAGGCATGTAAAATTAGGCCAAGGGATCACAATACAAGGGACATGGGCACCTATTACTAAATATGAGAATAGAAGACATACAAGGACATGTTCAAATGTTCATATACGCAAGAAACAAGCAATTTGGCTTAGAGACACATAAAAAGACATGTTCAAATGTTTGCATATATAAGCAAGAAAGCACACATTAGGGACATGGGCACATATACAAGTCATACAAACATAGAAGTGACGTAGAGCTAAAGAGCAATGGCATATTCAAATTCTCTCAAATAGAATAAGCATAGGAAACACAATTAAGTCTAAAATAGGAAAGCTAGAAATGAAAGCATGTGTAACTACATAGTACAATTCTATGTAATTTCTTGGATGTACATATGTTGATTCTAATTAGTGATAGTCAACAAAAAATCTGAGCAATGAATAACAATGATCAATATCAAGATATATCGATGCATAAATTGGAATGTATAGAATGTAAGGATATAACTTGATAGTAGAAACTATGCATGAGATGCCCCTGAGTGGGCAAATGTATCAAATGAATAAACTTGAACTAGTGTATATGCCCCTAGTGGATAGATGATAGCAAGTCTAGATTAGTATAGTGGATCAGAGTCTTGTAAGTAATTTACAAGCACTCGACAAGAACAAGTGAAGCATATATATATATATATATATATATATATATATATATATATATATATATATATATATATATGATAAAACTAACTATAGTAAGATAGCTAACAAATGTAATATCTAAAAAGTAGTAGAAATGTAAACATAACATTACATACAATATATAAATTTTATGTTTTTTGAGTAATATTTGAATGTTTTTGTATTTTTTATTAGATGGGGTAAATGATTTTGAAGCCATAGCTATGAAATGAATAAGTGAGGGTTTTGATTACTAGACCCACAACCAAAGAGAGGGTTTTGAATGATGGACCCACAACCAAGAGGGTTTGGAGGATCCCACAACCTTTATAAGGCACAACAAGAAAGTTTTAAGGGTCCCACAACCATAATAAGCATAGCTAGAGGGTTTGAGGGATCCAACAACTATGGCAATTCAAATAACAAGAGGGTTTTAAGGATCCCAAAACCATAACACCAAGAGGGTTTGAAGGTTCCCATAACCTTAGTAAAAATAATAATGTTACTTTTCAATAAAACAAAAATAACAGATGCAATTTAGAAGAAATTCCCTAGAACTTTTGATGTAGAATAAGATCCCACTAAGATCGGAAGGTCTTCTACTAGTCTTCTACCTCTTAGGAACCTCTGCACATCCTTCACACAACTAAAGCACAACAAGTGGGTTTGCCCTCCCATTGAGCCAAATAATAGATAAATCACAAGTAACTATCCAAATCATCTTTAAAAATCAAGCCATAACTTGATACAAAATAGGGCTTTTTAGTCAAACATTATCAATACACATATATTTTAGGATAAACCCTAGAAATTGAAGAGATAAGGGTGGAATCATCTATTATTCACAATAATAATAAAAGTTTTGGTGTAGTTTCCTCTATCCACCACAATCAAAACTAATTGGAAGCTTTGGTTAGTGACCAATAAAACTACCCAATCCTTACAAAAAACATCCCTAAGGAACCATGCCTTATCTATCCAAGTAGGCATAAGGTGCTCAATTAAGTTGGCTATTAGACACCTCCTTTTCTATCCTCCATGAAGCATTTGGTATACCTTAATATAGTGTCCCATAGATCTAGTCTTCAGTAAAGTTTTTATACATCCTCTACAGAACTTGAGTGCACCAAGTGAGTATACATACCCACTCAACCATACCATAACCCATAAAGGGCTCATAAATATCAGACTAGACTCCATATAACCTTGTGAATAATCCTCTATCATCCTTATTAACCTAAATTCTCCAAAATGGATAAATAAGGGTTTTAACAAGGTTTCTACAGGAACCCAAACCCAGAAACTAATCCAAAACAATGCATGAGCCCACATAGAAAGATAAAATTGATGAAAAACCTCTATTATCTTCACCTATTTTGAGAACAATAGTGTGGATTCCTCTATCCTCCATATGAACAAAAAATATTTTGGTGGGGCATCCTCTATCCGCCATCACTAACCTCTGCTTGAAACTGTGAACTAGGAATTTGACTTAGAAGAGAAGATTAGTCTTGTGTTAGTGATAAAATAAACAAAGCAAATTGAAAAACAACACACTAAACTAATGCCTTCATGCCTAGTTACTAGGGTGAGCTTAATAAAAAAATAAATGATAAACACAACTAAAAAATAAGGAAAAATAAGAATCCTTCACCTTCCTTAGATGCTCCAAATGCTTTTGTAGTGGCTTGCTCAACTTTTGCTTATGAAATTTGTTGTGATGGATCTTGACTATCCTCCACCTCCTCTTGAAACATTTGGATTTGGCTTAGCTTAGCTTGGCTTGGAATCAATTTAGAATGATAACACTAATTTCAATAGCTTTTAGAATCATTTGTGCATTATAACTTTGCATTATTCAGACTTAAAATTCAATAGGCAAGGCCTTCTATTTATAGATTTTTAGAATGGTTTGAGGATCAACCATGAGCTTCCATCTCAAGATTAAGATGTCTGGCCATGAATAAAACTAAATATGAAATTCATTCTACAAATATTCCCATTAATATTTGGGATAGAGGGGTATTGAATAGGCATGGAGGGTCTTAATGAGATATGGGAGACCTATAATCTTGATATTTATGACATTTATGGCCTCTGATGATGCAAATATTTAATATTTATTTCTAAAAATAAGTATTCAATAAGTTTCCATGGAATTTTTAATTAGACTCTAACTTGGTTTTATTAGATCTTAAGCATGATTAAGCATTTTGTGCATAAATTACTCAAATTGATCAGAATGCCTTGATATTGGTCTAAAATTTGACTGGATTAGAAGTAGAAGTCAATGTTAGGTGTGTTGGATCCATTATCACATTTAGGATATTATCAATAATAAATAACAAAGACACATGTCTTGTACAAGAGATTTGATAGGAAAGAGCAATCTAGAGCACCCAAGTGCAATATTGGCATTTTGACTCGGAATGATATGATCAAAGTTAATTGGCCCATAAATTACATTGCCCTATTTAATGATACTCTAGCCAAAATTGGCACTTGAATATGTTAGGTTCAAAGCTTTTAATGTGATTTAGTGTTTTTAGGCCAAATCGTGCATTTTAGGTGGAAATTGGTCAAAAGCCTAGTTAGAGGTTATTGGTGGGTAGCTTTAGGTGTCTATAGTTTGTCCCTATTTTGGAAGGCATTATAAGCTATTAGCATAGTAACGTATTCTCAAATAATGAAAAGGTCTTGTATGCCTACAATTGTAATGATGATAAACTAACTGTATGAAGCCCCCTCGAGGGAATGGTCAACACAAGTAAGTTGGCAAATGGTCCATTGAAAAGAAAGAAGTGAAATGAGGGGACCAAAGAAAAGAAAGATGATGGAGTGAAAACATAATGATTTTGAAAAATTAATCAAAATCATTGAGAATGCAAGTGGGATGGAGTACAATAATTTTCTCAAAGGCGATTATAAGTATTGTACCCTGATAGTGGCAATATGGTATGATAACATAATGATTTGGCCAAAGGTGATTATAATCATTGAGAAGATGGAGTTACCCTAGTTAAGACATACAAAAAAGATAGTAACATGCCCCTATATGGGTAAAAAAAGTAAAGTGGTGACAATACAATGATTTGCCTAAAGGTGGTTATAATCATTGAGAAATATAAGTGGGACATTGTGCAATGATTTGCCCATAGGTAGTTATAATCATAAGACCCTGATTATGACAAACATGATTGATTAGCTGATTGATGATGGTAATTTAACATAGAGGGTAATGATGAATTAGAACAACCTACTAGTAGGGAGATGCTCATTCGAACTAATAAAGGTTGAAATTATTTTGTGGTTAATTACTCTATTTGGTATATGATTGGGATTAAATTAGGATGTCAGTGTCGAAGAGATGTTGATGCTGCCATTTATAAATAGACTTCTTGAAGCTGAGGTTTGCTATAGCACATGTCGATAGGCATCATGGTATAACATCATGAGGACTACATTGAAATATGCATGAGAACTGAATCTTATAATTCAATACTCAATAGAAAACAATGCACCAATGATAGAAACCATGATGACAATGTAAACATATGAATATGGATGAATTTGAGTATAAGTGTCGGCAAGGAATCACCTAATAAATACAAATAAACCAAATCAAGGCAATAGTGTTGAAAGCAAACAAATAGGTAGACAAACAAATAAAATAAGCAGAGACAAACAAAAAAACAATGCAATAGAAACCATACAAACATTACCCCTAAAAAATAGGCAATAACTTAACAATTAAACAAAATGGGGGAATAAAAGAAAATAAAGAAGGTGGCTGAGCTGTCTCCATATGCACTAGGCAAGTGGATGCTACCTACATAGTTCCATGGATGTAATATCCAATAAAAAATTTCAGGCCAAATGTAGTTCTTTTAGGGAATGGGAAGAATGTGATAACTGATGAAAACAAACACAATGGATGTGATAGAAGAACATGAATGGTCTTATAAAATGGAAAGTGCATGACAGCCAAAGGCCAAAAAAGATGGGAAAACTAAAAACAAGTGATTTGCTTGCAACTTAGTAAGGGTTCCCAGAATCTTTAAGGCAAAGAAGTGGTCAATGTTTTTATTATTTTCTAATGATTTTACAAATGTTTTTGGATTTTTTAAAGTATCTCAACTTGATCAAGAATGATGAGACACTAAATGGTTTAAGCTCACAAAATGGTGAGAGCATTTAAAATTAGGTTGCTCACAAAATGATGAGATCGTGGTGAAAAGTGTGCTTACAAAATGACAATAGTGTTCAAACTTAGGTTGCTCTTAAAATGGTGAGAGTGTGGTGAAAAGGGTGACTGAGCTAACCTCAACAAGTATCAAGCACTACCTACATAGTCCCAGAATAGGACCTCAAGTCACTATAGTTCCACCTTATAATAGAGGAATTTGACTAGTGTAACAGTCAATTCAAACAAAATAGGCATAGTTGGTAAAATGGCATAATATGGCATAAGAAGTGGCAAGTTGGTATGTCAAGGCTCAATAAACAAATGTTGCCCCTAGTTTACCCATAAGTGGTTATAACTAGGATAGAACAATATGGATCAATGGTACTAATTTTCCCAAAGGTGGTTATAGTTAGTATCAAGACCGATGATAATAAAGGAATAACAAATGAAAGATGCAATTGTTGAAACTTCTATCACACTACTCCAAAATATGATCTCTATTTGAAGTACTTGAAACAACTGATAAAATTGATCAAGTTCTTTGATGCTAAAAATGTATAATAAATGGCAAAAACCAAGATCAAACAATCTAAGCTTTAGAACATGTTTTGTCGATAGATCATAAATGTAAAGTGGATACAGTTAAGAGGGTGGATAAGAATTATATTTGTATACAGAAGAATTGTGATAAAATAACACCACTAAAATGGTCCTTATAGATAATACACCTTAGCACTCAAGCATAGTACTGCTTGAGGTGAATAATATTTATTAGTTCAAGAAGTTCATCTCCATCTGGTGTGGCGAGCCTGTATGCTCTTGATCCATAATCTATAGTAATGATGAAATGACCTATCAAGTTTGGTTTGAATTTACCTTTATGCTTCTTCTTAGCCATGGTATTCTTTTGGTTTTCTTTAAGAACAAGATCACCAAGTTGAAATGTTTTATACTTGACATGTCGATTGTAGTGGCCTTTGAGTCAGTTTTGATATGCTTGAAGATTATTGAGCACAACTATGCATTTTTCATGAAGTAGGTCTAGCTCTTAGAGGCAAGCTACTCAATAGTCATGATCATCTATGACATGCTTGAAATATATTCATAGTGAAGGTAATTCAATCTCAATGAGAAGGATGGCTTCAGTACCATAAACAAGTGAATATAGAGTGGCTCCAATGGGGTACGATGATTGGTACAGTATGCCCAAAGGGTATGGAATATTTGTAGGTGCCAATCATGACCAACATCATTGATAGTCTTTTTGAGAATATTGATAATGGTTTTGTTTGATGCTTCAGGCTGACCATTACCTTGAGGGTAATATGCTATAGAAAAATGTTGTGTGATGTTATATTCGAAACATAGCTTGTCAACATCTTTGTTATTGAATGATCCTCCATTATCAGATATAATGTCAGAGGGGATACCATACCAACAAATGAGATGGTTGAAGATGAACTTAGAAATTTGATTTCTAGTCACATAAGTGAGGGGTATAGCTTCAACCCACTTAGTGAAATATTTGGTGGTGGCAAGGATATATTTATGGCCATCAGTTGAAGTGGGGATGATTTTCCTAATGAGGTAAAGTCCCCATGTAGAAAATGGCCATGGTGTTAACATCAGTTTTAGAGTTTGTATTGAGGCATGAATCACATTAGCATGTCATTGACATTTGTCACACTTATTTACATATGCAACATCATTTGCATCCATCGTGGGCCAATAATAACTAGCACACAAGATATTTTTAGATATGATTGCTTTGTTAGAATAAGCTCCACATAATCCTTTGTGAACTTCTCTTAACACTAGTGTAGACTCGCCAAAGTTAAATAATGAAGTAAAGTTCCATCGAAACTATGGTGATAAAGGGTAGATCCAAGTAGAGTATAACAAATGGAATGATGAATAAAATCTTTGATTTGTTTTCAAGATAGGTTAAGTGGTAGAACTTGGTCATCAAGGTAGTTGTAAAGGTCTGAGTACCAGATAGAATTAGGACCAATAATATCATAAATAATTGCAATGATTGAAGTTCAATGAGCTGGTGCAAATAAATTCTCAACAAGGAACTGATATTCTTTAGCTTTGTCTATTTGTCAAATTAGAGAGCCGATAGTCATCATGGCATCTACAGTTCAATTACTAGCCCTTGGTATATGCTCAAATTGGATATTTGTAATTTGTTGTTTTAGGGTGTCGACCATAGCCTTATATGGAACTAGCTTGTCATCTTTGGTTTGGAAATGGTCTATGACTTGATTTATGATTAAATGAGAATCACCATAAATTTGGAGATGAGATATGTTCCAATGTACTACCTATCGAAGTCTTGTGACAAGTGCTTCATACTCAGCCATGTTGTTTGTACAAGGAAAACTAATTTTGAATGATTTAGAGATTAGATCCCCCTGTGGTGTAATAAATAAGAGGCCTACCCTTGATCTATATGCAGTAAATGAATAATCAAAATATAGCTTCCAGTGCTACTCCTCAAGAGGTGTATCAATGATGGTCATTATGGATTCATTAATAAAATAAAATGTGAGTGGCTTTGTGTTTGCAAGGGGTGTTTTAACAAGTTGATCTGCAAGGACCTATCCTTTGATTACCTTCTGATTGACATACTCTATGTAAAAATCACTAAGAAGCATGATCCATTTGGCCATTCTACCTTGTAAAGCTATTTTAGATAGTAGATACTTGAGTTGATCTACTTTTAAAATGATCATGGTCTTATTGTTCAACATGTAATGGTGCAGTTTCTGAGCTGCAAAGACCATGGCTAGACAAGATTTTTCAATAGGCACATAGTTGTGTTCATATGTGACAAAGGTACAATTTAATTAGTATACTATATGATCTTTTCCATTATTACCATGTTGAGCCAAAAGTGCCTCCAAGGCATTGTCGGTAGCTGATAGATACAATAAGAATGGCTTTTCTGGCATAGGAGGTAACAAAATAGGTGGATTAGCTAGATAATTCTTGAGTTGTTGAAAATCCATTTAACAATGATCATTATAATGAAATACAACCCCATTTTTTAGAATATGTGTAAATAGATGACACTTATTTTCTAACTAAGAGATGAAGCACTAGATTGACTAGATCTTACCCTACAAACTATAGAGTTGCTTTAAATTAGTCGGTGATGGCATCTCAATTATAGCATGGACTTTAGCTAGATCAACTTAAATGACTCTATGAGACATGATGAAGTCAAGTAATTTTCCTAAGGTTACATCAAACACACATTTCTTTGGATTGAGTCTGACTTTGTACTCCTGTAATCTTTCAAATATCCTACATAGCACTACTGGATGGTCAGCCCTAGTTTTATATTTTTTTAATATGTCATCGACATAGTCTTCAACAATATCATGTATCATATCATGGAATATGATAGTCATGGCCCTTTGATATGTATCTCTAGCATTCTTAAGACCAAATAACATTACCTGATAACGAAATGTTTCCCATGGAGTGGTGAACACTATTTTATGTTGGTTTTATGGTGCTATTTTGATCTGGTTGTATACTAAAACCTATCCATGAGTGAAATCATTTCATAACTTGCCATGGAGTCAAAGATCATGTCAATATTAGGTAATGATCCTTAAGATAAGCTTTTTTTATGTCTCAAAAATCAATACAAAATCTAATTCTTTCAAGCTTTTTGCTAATAGGTACAACATTAGATATCCATTCTGAGTAGTCAATGGATCAGATACATCCTGCTTCTAAGAGTTTTTCCAACTCTTTCTTTACCAAGATAGAAATGCAAGGATGCATCTTAAATAAATTTTGTTTCACCAATTTGGCATCAGGATTGACCATAAGGTGGTGCAAATCCAAGGCGGGGTCTAAACTTGGCATGTCAGAATAAGCCCATGAAAAGATATCTATAAATTTTCTCAAAAAAAATGTAAAGACTTCATGTTCCTCCTCAGTGAGGGACATGCCTACTTTTATACATTTTGGGTCTGATGAATTCTTGATGTTTACCTTTATTGTATCTTTGACTAGAAGGGTTGAACCATCTTCTAGGATAGTAGGCAAAGACTTGAACTGTTGGATTATATCAAGGTCCTCTATTAGGACTTGCTCTTCAACATCTCCTAGGCATGATGAATCTGAGTCCCCCAATGGGATATCTAGCCATGTGATAAAAATAGTTGGAAATTATTGAAGAATTAGATCAAATACTTGTGAAAAACTAAACTCAGATCCATAGGTAAGTTCATTATTGGTGGTCTCCTAGTCTAAATTCAAAGAAAAATGAACACCCCCATCGAATGGCACCTGAAAGAGGTTTTCACCACTAGACTGGCCTTTATCTTTACTTTTTCTTTGGTCAAAAAGTTCCTCAAAAAGGTTTTCACTTTAGGACCTCAATGTTTTATTTATTTCCTTTTGGCTAAGGGTGTTCACCTGCTCTGTATAATAAGCTTCAAGATCCAATGTAATTGAGAATCCTAATTTATGATCTCCCAATGAAACATTGTCATTAAGGCCTAAAAAATCACAGAATACCTCAACATTTTGAAACTCATCAACCAGTAAACTAGATTCTTGTTGGTCCTAATCTATCAGTTAGGGATAGTATAATGGTAATGGCTTGTGATGAATGACTGGGGCAAGAATGCATATGGCATTGTTATCAAATAGGTTAGTTTTAGCTAGGTCATCAAAGGTGAGGCTATGATCAGACTCTGCTTCACTGTTAGCATCATCATCACTAGCCATTAGTGATAGAACTCAAATAAGATATGTGGGGTCACCCCCAGGTAGTTTAAATCCAAGTCCATAAGGTCTTTTATACTTAGTCATGGAAATTAGCTCAATGGTTCCTTGTTGATTTGGTTCGAGGCCACTTCTTTCATAATCTTGATGCTCCATGATCCTATTGGGAATATGATACTTTGCACTTTTATAAAAATTAGCTTGGTTTTCATTGTATAACCATGATTCATCTCCTTCAAAAGGATCTAGTTCTAGGCTAGATGCTGGTACAAACATGACAGGTCCCTTATCTTTGTTTTTTTGTTACCAATGTATGTGTGGAGTACTTTTAGGTCATCCAAAGCTCTTTGGATTCTGAGGAAGATTGGAAATATGAAAGGTATCATGGGTCACATACTCCCCTGAGTCATTATCTAAAATGGTGAAATGATTAGAAGCTTTAAGAGGTGGTATGTGAGAAAGGGAATCCAAGGTATTAGGAACTATGCAATTATTTCATGGGGGATTAATAAGTATGGCCTTTATTTTATCCTACTTAGAACTTGGATTCATGATGTATTGGTAATTGTATCTTTGAAACTTGGCCTCAAGATGTTTGTAGTGTTTATATGGGTGTAAATCTCCTAGAATATTCACTTCCATCCTTGAGTGGGAGAACTTGATACATTGGTGCAATGTTGATGGGACTTCATGAATCTCATGTAACCAAGGCCTACCTAAAATCATATTATATGACAACTCAAGATTAAACACATGACAAAGTGTATCATGGGTCAAAGGCTTAATGATAACTGGTAAGATAATGGTGCCTTATGATTCTCTTTCCTAATTATCACAGGCTTTGATAGTTATCATTTTTGGTTGGAGATCTACAATTATGTACCTAAGAAGCTTGATGAGCTTTAAAGACACTATGTTGAGGCCTGATCCATTATGTATAAGGACATGTTTCACTTTATGCCACTTTATAAAAACTTTTATGTACAATGGATTATTATAGAGTGAGCTAAGGGAAGACACATCACTTTGGTTGAATGTGACTTGCTGGGTTAGAGCTAGGTGTCCAACCAAAGCTTAAAATTTATCAAGGAATATGTCATTGGCAATAATGGATTAGGTTAATAACTCATTCAAAATGTTTTGATGGATAGTTGACATTCGTAGCAAATCTAAAATAGAAATTTGTGCTGGTGTCTTTTATAATTATTTCACAATATCAAACTTTTTGTCTTGGTCAATGGTGAATGGTTTATTTTGAGGCTGAATGGTTGGTTGGATAATAGGGAAAGTGGCAGATGGTTGTAGACTTGGGATAGTAATATTTGACCTCTAAGTTATGATTGCACAATTAGGATTAGATGTTGGACCATAATTGCTAACAAATGCTGAGAATGGTGTGGGACTAGATAGGACAATTGTCAATTGTTGGCGCACTTGTATATGGTCATGTGGCAAGGGTGAGTTATTGATATATGGTCCAAAAGTGGGATTCCTAATTTTATAGTTTGCATGTGTGTAGTCCTAGGTCAAAGAAGGATTATGTATGTAAATTAGCTAAGTGGTATTGTTTAGTAATGGTCTAGATTGATTAGTGCTCGCTCTAGGATAATGGAGATAGTATTAATTCTACCCCCTCCAATATGGCCTACAACCCTATTGTAGTCATGTGAAACTACATGGTATGTTTGTTGGTTATTATAGTTCTAACCTTAGTTTTATCCATTATTCTAATGTTGTGGGTTCTATTTTTGATTCTACTAGTTTAGCCTTTGATTTTGATACTGTTGATTTTGTTGTTTTAATGATCGGTGTTGTTGTTGCTGATTTTTATGCTGCTACTATGTGTTATGTTGGGAAAAGGGGTTTTTATAAATACTAAGATCTTGATTAGAGTTGGAAGAACCATTATCCAACATTATCTCTCCATTTTCCAACATATTCTCAATCAAATGCTTGATTTGCACACATCTTCATAGTTTATGCCCATTGACCCAATGATATTCATAGAATTTATTTTCATGGTACCAATCAGGATAAGGAATGCCTTGTGGATAATGCTTTGGTATAGGCCAACTAATCAGATTATTAGTGCCAAGTTTATGAAATACAAACTCAATAGGCTTTCCTAGGTCACTAAAGACATGACATGCAGGTAATGGTAAAGGTTGTTTCATTTATTGCGTAGGTCTTGGTTTTTGTGCTTGTAATGTGGGTTGGAGAGGCTGTTGGGTAGGAGTAAGCTAAAAAGGTGGTGTAGATGATGTTTTCACCGTTTGGACATGATGTGACTTAGTTACTCGATTACCCACAACATTCTTATTGTGGTTGAATTTCTTTGGTCTATCTTGGTTATTGACCTATGCTAGTTGTGATGCTTGCACTTAGATTAGATGTTGGCTTTGGCCACTTCCTTGATTGGTACCTTGATTATGATTAGTTGACATAAAATTGATGATCCATATATTAATAAGGGCTCACTCAATCAACAAGCCTTTGTTGATGATCTCTTTGAAAGTATGTGCACATTGTAGTTCCAGATGATAAGCTATCTTAGTATGCAAATTTTTAGTAAACACAATGGATAATTGTTTATCTGGTAAACTGTGGGCGAATCAGCTTGCAAGGGCTCTCCATCATTATAGATAACTTGCAAAACTCTTGTCAGCATTTTGTTTTGCTTGTGTTAAGTCAACCAATGAAATCTCATGTTTGAGATTATAGGAAAAGTGCTGCACAAACTTATCAGAAAGATCATCAAAATATGTTACTAAATTCTTGGGAAATTTTAAAATCCACTCCAAGGCTTTTCCAACCAAGCTCCTTGGAAACAACAATAAAAGGTATATATTGCTATATGACACTAGTTGGCATGCGACAAAGAACTCAATTAAATGGGCCTTAGGGTCACCTTTCCCTTTGTATTTGTCAAATTTTAGTGGTTTGTATCTTGGAGGAAATGGTATTTGTGAGTACTCCATGTTGAATGGATAAGAACACACATCATCCAACTTAAAATTTTAGTCTATTTGCTAGTCTAAATGGCAGTAATTGCACCCTTCATTTATTGCAATTCTTGGGATAAGAAACTAGAAGAAAAATTAGTTTGGGTAGATGGTTGGGAGGTCACAAGTGGGACATTCTGACCAGGCTATGATGGAGATATATATTGGGGTATATTTCTTTGGTTAGAAAATGCACTAGGAATATGCATACATGGATCATGATATACTTGAAATTGCACATTTAGTTGTGTGATATTCTAGTTTGGGTTGGCTATGAAGGTTTGACTTGGAGGATTTTGTGGTTGGGATGGAGAGATATAACTATATTATGTCTATTATGGTTAAAAAGGGACATGTTACCGACTAATCAAACCTTGTTGAGTGGGAAGTTGTGAACCAAGACCCTGTCTCTGAACTTGTGGCACATTTTGAACTGATTGTTGTCTAGTAGGTACTTGAGAAACATGGGAGCCTCCTTGTTTCATGAATCCTTATTGGAAAGTGAATGCATTTTTAAGATTTATCATCTATCACTGAGCAATATTTACATGTTATTGGATAGTCATCATTTAGTTTTGGATTGGTATACTAGTCTATGACTAAAGTGGTATGTTTGTCATTACCTGAAGACATGGAATATTAGTTGCCCCTTATTGACATGGTAATATATTTGGCCTCTATTACATTGGTACACTAAATTTTGCCTACTATTGTGGAATACTACTTGTTTCTTGTTAAGGAGGAGTAGGATTCATCACATTCAATTGTTGAGGTGCAACATTGATTGCTGGTTGACTACCTAATCCTATTAGTTGCATGATTGATGAAGTAGATAGTTGAGGTTGGGATGTATAAAATCCTACTCCCTAGTATGATGGTCCACTCGTGGTATTAAATATAGACTCATGTTTTTGACTAGTTATTTTCCATTAGCACCACTTTGATTTGGATTGGATGTTGCTTGCACATTTTCCACTATATTTTGTTCATTATTTTACATAAAAGTAGAAGACACTTCTTCAATAATGGGCATATGCAAAAAGTTGTCTATCGAAGTGTTTTTTATGAATGGGTCTAAACTCTGATTGTCATGACCAATTAACTCTATCAAAACTTTTGTTGAAGGAACTAAGTCAATAAGAGGTTTACTCACCATGGTCATCTGATTGAAATTGCATGCTAGATTGAAGTAGGTTTGATATACTATCTATATTTAGTTAATGTGGTCTTCCATGAGGTTTTTTCCTCTATTAGGCATATGAGCATCCTGATATGTTGTTTGGACTAGAGACAAAGGATTGATAGAAGAAGCTTATTGATCATAAATTATGTTGTGGGACATTCTTACCAGGCTTGGTAAATTCTCATGAGGGAAGTCTATTGGAAACTTGGCCCCTACCTTTATGGCTCTAACCAAAATATCATATTTATTTTCCAATAAATGACACTCAAACAAAAATGGGTCATATGTGGAAGGCATATTAGTAGAGCATGACTGTTGAAGAATTGGTTCGTTAGTTGTGGGTATTGTACCTAGGTATTATGTGATTTTTTCTTGGTCTTGTTCTAAATAAGGTGGTGTATTAACCAAATAGTTAGCCAATGGATCTTGGATTTGTGTCCCTATTTGAGTATTATAAGAGGGATAAGGATCTATCTCATAATAAATATTATCTATGTATGGGTCTTGCACCATTTCTTCCTATGCAACCACATTACTAATCCTCAGATTGTACATGAGTCCACTACGAGTGTAAGAATACATGTTGGGATCCATAGTCAATGCTTTACAATAGAAAGGGAAGAGAGTTTTACAAACTCTAAAAGGGCAGTGTCTAAAAATATGATGTTTAAACCTGGTCTAGATTCATCAAAAGGATCAAAAGGTTTATACAAAGATTTGTGATAACACAAGCTAATGTTAAGTGTCTAATGTTACACGTCTTACACAAAAAGATTTAAGTAAATGAACCAAAAATAAAAATGCCAAACATTAAGATTAAAGTGTTTTAAATCAGTCTAATCTAGGAAATTAAAAGTTGCTAGGTCTTTTGGCCAAAATAAGGGTTCAAAAGCTAGGCTCAAACAAGGCATGCACTAGGACTCTTAGCCAAATGACATCAAAAGATAGAATTTAAAATAGATGAAATTTTTAATCTAATGGATTTGAAACACTTCTAACAAACACTAGGCATTTGATTCTTGGACATGGACTCGATCAAATAGGTATAAGGTATGAAAAAAAGACACTTTAGAGATAGTTTGTTTTCTCACAAATAATGGTATAAAACTCGGTTCTTTTAACAAATAAGATAGAAAAAAGTGAGCAACATAACTATGTTAGACAAAGGTTCACAAAGGTATACTCGGATTGGTTTGAAAATGTAGGAACAAATTTAAACTCTATGCAAGAGGGCCTATGAAACAATATTTGAAATGTTTTGGGCAGTGTAACAAAACTAGACTACCAAAAAGATGTGACAAAATGTTTGTTTCAAAAACTCTCTAAGGAAAAGATAATTTCTCACAAGCATAACACTACCTTTCTTGACTCAAAGGGTTGTGGTGCATAGAATCAAAGTGCAAGTTTTCAACACAAAATGGTTTAAGTCTATCAAGTGGTGATAATGATCATGAGTCTTAAATGGCCTTCAACCCAAATTGGGAATTGAACCTAAGTTCCCTCAAGTTTAGTGTAAATGGTGAATCCACTTAACACATCAACTTTATGAATTTATAAAGGTGAAAATTTGAAATTAGATTATAAATGAAGGACTTAAACAACTTTGGAAAAGGTCTAGACTCAATTGGGTAACATAACTATACCAAAGTGGATGATATGACTCCAAGTTTTTTTGAACTTTGAACAAGGAAAATTGATGATTTCACATGGGCAACATAATGCCTCTTTGTTCAAAGGAAAATTAGGACTGTGTGTTTTAGTTTGTATCATTTGTTTACACTAAGTTTTGACTCCAAACAAGACTTTAATCTAGGACAATTCAACTAATTAATCACTATTAGATCCTAAACTAACAAGGTTGCTTGGTATCATTATAATCCATCAATATACGTTATTTGAGAGGATTTTAAGTGTTCATCCAAAAGTAAATACACATTATATAGTAGAGTTTTTAAACCCTGACTTTTCTCAAATGACAGTACTGGGACATGGACCTTAAGGCTCACCTTGCACCAATAATACTTCCACAACAAAAGGGGATTTGTCTAAGATCTACAAGTTTATGAACATTTTAGGGGAATCAATTACACAGTGACTTTCATGTCAAACAATGCAAAAGAAAATAATGAATTTTGGATTCGTATCACTTGGCTTGTTACAAAAAGGTCTAGTCCTTTTAACAACTACTACATCCTACTATTTGCTCAGTTTAGTGCAATGTCCAAAGTGCCACTACGTCCCATGTGCAAATCCAATATGAAGCCAAATGAAGTCAGTGTCAGGAGGTGAAACCTTAGGTCAAATCATTCCTAAAGAAATCATGGGAGCTAATGACGTCCCCCTTGCAAGCCAAGTTTACATGAAATAAAGAAAGCATAAAATATAAAGACTTTAGGGTCATTGTCAAGGTCACCTAATACTTTTGTGAGTTTTTGAGGAGTGCTTTAGATGACATTCTTTCTATGCCTTGGACTAGGCAACTTACAAATAAAGAAAAGCACTTTTGATTCTAAGGGTTACCTAAAAGGGATAAAATGGAAGAGCATACATGTAAAATCCTTATATTTTGCAAAAACAAAGTGCTAATTGAAACAATGAAAGTGAAATTGACAAATGTGTTCAATTTTAAGCCCAAATGAAAGATTTGGTGGTGTTCATTTGACCCTTTGGTCTTAAAATTGCAAATGTTGAAAACTAATGCTAAAAACTTACTTAAGCACCTAAATGTTATATTAAGTACCAAAATAATGTTCCTATCTTATTTTAAAGCATGAAAAATATGTTTTAAACATGTTTTAGCAATTTTCCAAGTTGGTCCTGCGAGAAAAATGTTAGCATATGGTTTAGCTTTAAAGCATTTATAAAGATGAAATAATTGACTTAGGAAAATAAGCTCTCAGATTAACATAGTGGTGCAATACCACTACTTGACATAGCAATCCCAATACTTGTAGGACAATCCCATAATATTTAAGAGTTGTGGTATTGTAACAAACTGCTGACCATTTAGTCATAATACCGTGACTCTGAATGACAATCTCGCTACTTGCAGGACAATCTCATAACTTTAAAAGTCATGATATTATAAACCACAGGTGGTTTGGTCACAATACCATGAATTGGTTTGATGATCCCGCTAGTAGTAGGACAATCCCACCACTTCATGCATTGTGGTATTATCACTTAACTGCTAACAGTTAGACAATACGGTGACTCGATCAAGCAACCGCACAAGTTGCAAAGCAATCCTGTGACTTCTAAAGTAGTAGTATTATTAAACCTACATAAAAACACAAAGTTAGTCTAAAAATAAAAATGGCTAAGCATAATACCATGAGTCTGAATGACAATATCATGAGTTGTAGGACAATCTCGTGATTGTGTCTTGTCAAACCCACCATTTATAAAAAAACCTATTTTTCTTGATTTTTTGAATCTTTTGAGTCTCCCACTCCAATATTCTACATAAAAAAGTTAGTGAGTTTCTTGAGGGAGCATTGTGATCAATTTTGTGAAGCTATTCAGTCTCATTGGGTGTGCCATTATGTGAACTAGAAATTTGACTAAGAAGAAGAGATTAATGTTGTGTTAGTGACAAAATAAACAAAGCAAATTGACAAATAACACCCTAAACTAACACCTTCATGCCTAGTTATTAGGGTGAGATTAATAACTAAAAAAATGACAAACACAACTAAAAAATAAGAAATATAAGAATCTTTCACCTTCCTTGGATGCTCCAAATGCTTTTGTAGTGGCTTGCTCGACTTATGCTCATGAAGTCTATTGCAATGGAGCTTGACTATCCTCCACCTCCTCTTGGCACCTTTGGATTTGGATTGGTTTGGATTGGAATCAATTTGTCATGGTAACACTAATTGTAATAGCTTTTGGAATCATTTGTGCATTATAACTTTGCATTATCTAGACTTAAAATTCAATAGGCAAGGCCTCCTATTTATAGATTTTTGGAATGGTTTGAGGATGAAACATGACCGTCAATCTCAAGATTGAGATGTGTGGCAATGAATATATCCAAATATGAAATTCATTCTACAAATATCTCCATTAATATTTGGGATAGAAGGGTATTGAATAGGCATGGAGGGTCTTAATGAGACATGTGAGACCCATAATTTTGATATTTGTGGCATTTATGGCTTAGGGATGTCTTTCCCAAGAAATGAGGTCACTTGATAATTCAAATATTCAATATTCATTTCTAAAAACAAGTATTCAACAAGTTTCCATAAAATTTTTAATGAGGCTCTAACTTGGTTTTATTAGCTCTTAAGCATGATTAAGCACTTTGTGCATAAATTACTCAAATTGATCATAATGCTTTCTTATTGGTCTAAAATTTATTTGGATTAGAATTGGAAGTCAATTTCAGATGTGTTGGATCCATTATCTCATTTAGGATGTTATCAACAAAAAATAATAACGGCACATGTCTTGTGTAAGAGATTTGATAAGAAAGAACAATCCAGAGCACCCAAATGCAAAATTGGCATTTTGACTCAGAATGATCTGATCAAAGTTAATTGTTGGCCCATAAATTATATTGCCCTATTTAATGATACTCTAACCAAAATCAACACTTGAGTATGTCAGGTTCAAACCTTTTATTGTGATTTAGTGTTTTTAGGCCAAATTGTGTATTTTAGGTGGAAATTGGTCAAAAGCCTAGTTGGAGGTTATCCATGGCCAGATTTAGGTGTCTACAAAAACATATACCAAAACTCCTAGAATGTAGCTAAAGCTTCTTAACATCAATCAAGAAGTAGGAAAAGGCCCTTGACCTCTCCAAATAAGGCATTCTACCAATCCTTTGTCTTCTCAGACATAATTTTGGAACCACAAATCTGCCACATATCTTCAAAAAATCTTTTGTTTTAGTTTTTATGGACAAACACTACTCAAAATCTGTTATTCCAACATTTAGGGTATGCCATCCATTTGCTTTGCTTCTTCCCCACCTAGTGGTCCATTTAAACTTCTGAGGGATGCCCCTAGTGATGCAAAAAAACCCTAGTTCTTTTGAATCTAAACCATCTTCATTTCTATGATCCTCTTGCCATATTTTCTATCCAAAACCTATTAGAAACTCTCTCCCCCTACTTATCTATTGAGCATAATGAAACTAGCTAAGTCAATCACCACTCGAGAAGATCCTCAACACATCATGTAGATCTAGGTTAGAGTCTTCCTCCTCTTGATTTTGACCTAAGTTTTCCCACCCCTTATCCGAATCCAAAATCATTTCTTTGATCATTTCCACCATTTTTAACATAATGTTTTTGTATTTTAACATGTTATATTTTTTTGTATTTTTTGGATTTAATATATGTACAAACAAATGAAAATTAACTATGTATAATAAGTAAGAGAGAATAATGTATTTATCAGTAAAATGATGATGAATAATGCATTTTTTAAATGTAGAATCTCCTTAGATGCATGATGTTTAATGGAATTTTGATTGGCTTTCCATAAGGTAAAGCTAGATGACATAATTTTAGGCTAAGATTTTCTATGATGATGTATGGTCCAAGCCAATCTAGTTTAAACTTTCCTTTGTTATCTTCTTTGGCATTGATGTTTATGAGATTTTATTTTAATACTAGATCATTGATTTTGAATTCCATGTTGTGGACTATTATTGTAGGTTCTTTGGATTGAATTTAGATAAGCTTTGCAATGTTTTAGAGCTTGGATATGTGTGTGATCCAACTATTCTAGTTTATGGAGATGTCACTCTCTATTCTAATCATCTATGATGACTCCTTTTAAATATACTCATAAAAAAAGGATTTCTAATTCCAATAGGATAATGGATTTTATGCCATATACAAGTGAATAAGGAGTAGTTCTTATTGTTAGGATCTTAGAGTAAAATTGATTACTTTTGTATAAGCAACTAAACACATAATTAAACCAAAAGTAATAAGTAACTAGAAATCAAAAACAACAGATAAGAGGAGATACAAGAAATAACCAATCTATATTAAACTCTTCCAGAAGAAAATACAATGAAGAAATTTCTTTCTCCTCACACCTCTCAGATGTACAATAATTCTTCCTCAAGAGTTCTCTCTCTCTCTCTCTCTCTCTCTCTCTCTCTCCATCAATTACAATCAACTCAATTACTGAGTTGTTATTCCATTCTTCATCTTTCATATCTATGGGCAGATTGATGGCATCAACATTCATACATGTGAAGGTTTCAAGATCAGATTGATATATGGATATATTTTCCTATGTGAGGAGATAATATGGTTCAAGTTTTAGGTCTAGACATGGAGAATAGAAAAAGTTATTAAGGTGAAAAGTTGGCTTCTCAGACATAGTTCAATAAGTTCCCATACTTAGCCAAATTTATGATATTGAAGATCTACGATGATCATTTAATCAAGTGATGAAGATATACAATGAGGAATTAATATAACTAGATAATGATCTAACAAAGAGAATTATATTTGTCAGACAGAGATCAATGGCGAGCATGAAGTCAATTAGTCAAAGACCTTGAGAATGAATACGGTGAAGACATGTGTCACTTTCAAAGAGTTTGAGAAATAAATCAAGATAAATAGAGCATGTTCAACCATGAAAAGGAATATAAATGGTGTGAATTAGTCAATAAGTAAAAATAATGCTCAGAAGGCACATGGGGATGCCAAATGGTGAAAGTTCATTGGGGACTGACTACAGGGTATGTAAAGGGCATGCGGGGCTACCAAGTGGCTTGATCTTGAAAGCGAGGATCTAAGATCAATAGTGAGAAATGCAAGTTAAATTTAGGAATATTTAAAGGATATTAATGGAACAAGTTTGAGCAGGCTATGTGAGGACATGAGATGAATACACGTGCATGTAGATGATTTTTCATTAACTAGTGACCATTGGAATTTGAATAAGTAAAAGGATAAACTAGTGCTCAATATTTTACATTATATTTTGATCTAGGATAAATTTATTTATGGTATAAAATAAAAATTTGAATAGGAATTCAAGATGAATATAGAAACATTGGTTATAAGGTTTGAATGTCTTCACAATCAATGATATTGTGCTCTAAAGTTGAATGTGTGTTTGACCATGTTTTGCAAGTAACTTGAGAAGGATAAATTAAGAATTCTTGATGGTATTTTGATGTTTCAAGATGAAATAAATATTGGAGAGTGTTTTATACTCCATGAGGACCATCTGTATGGATTTTTTAGGTTTGAATAATCCATATTGAGTATGAACAAAGGCTTATAAGTTGATTGAGTTTATTGAATACACTGGCAGCTTGAGTGACCATCTTGTAGAGGTAAGGTGAAGATGTTTTGAGTAGAGTTGAGGAAAAAAATAAGTATGTAGATGTTATATAAGTCTCAAATATTTATGATAAGGTATTTATTTTCATGATTTACCCTTGATCAGTTATAAAGAGTGAAAATAGATTGATTATGTTTTGACTATATATGACTAGTTTGAGTGATCATTATAAGATAGTTTATTTGAGTGCTTAGAGCATGTGTTTAAGTGTCTAAGGAAAATAGAAGTTTTGTAGAGGTATTTAAGGTTTCATGCATGTGATCTAATCATATGGATATATGAAAATATTTGAGTAGTTGCTTCAGAAGTTTGAGACTATATTTTTTGTGTATAAAGGCCTATAGAGTAAGGAGACCTAATTGGTAGGTTCAAGTATTGAGTTGGTGTTCTAGGTGGAATGGACCTAGGAAAGAGTGATCAAGGTTATATTTGAGATAGGTTTGATATGTTCTCAGCATTAGTGAAAGTTGAAGGTTGTCCAAGAGGTTGCAAGAGTAACATGTGGATGCAAAGGCCTAATTATTTTGAGTCTCATTAAGGCTTAATAGAGCATTTGAGTCTTAAGGACTATGGATGATCTATGGAATTAAGTGTTTCACCCATGTAACATTTGTGGAGACATATTTCAAGTGTAAGACAAGTATGATAAGCATCTTGGCTGACCAAGATGGGTTAGACCAAAAAAGTGGTATAAGTACAAGGCATATTTGGATAGTTTGTGAGGTTGAGAAATAGGGTATACAAGAAAAATATTTGTGAAGGATGTGAGAAACATGTGGATGTATTGAGAGGTAGTTCAAAGTTTGGTTTGCATGTATGACCTTTTGGTCATAATTCTAATTTTGAATTTATAGGTTTGATGCATGAGAACAAGTGAAGGTGTGTAGATTGATCCAAAAGGTGGTTTTGGATGCCTTGATTATGTGCAAAGGTTTGAATGAGTGAAGAGGATTGGAGGAGGTTATTTTTCATGGTTTTTCCATCAAATTGAGAAGTAATCAGAGCTTTGGATTTATTCATTTCATAGATGTGTTGGTGCTTAACATCTTAGGTAAGTTAGTGCTTATCATCTTTAGGGGTTGGTTTTCCTTGTGAACTGGGTGTTTCACTAAAGTCTCATGTTAGTAATCATTTTATATGACAAGTAGTCTATTGTTTTTAGGATTGAGAGTGGGTTTTCTCCCCCAAGAGGGTTTCCTTATCTTTCATGTTCATTTTTATGAGTGGGTTATTTGTTTCTTGATTGATTATGGTGTATGACTAAGGGTTTGAAGGATTTAGATTGAAGTTTTAAAATATCTTGATTCACTGATTCACCCCCCTCTCAGTGATTATACCTTTAACAATTGGTATCAGAGTAGGACCTTATGTACAAGTTTAACCACTTAAAGGTAATCTTAGGTACAGTGACAAGTTGTGAAGGTTTCTCTATTAAGCAAGATCCATTGTTTAATGGATCCAATTATGCTTTTTGGAGTGAAAAAATGAATACCTATGTCTTTGGGGTTTGACACTTGGAAATCTATTTTGGATGGTTATTCCATGCCACCTACTCCTTTAATTAGTACTACAGATAAGAAGCTGAGTGAAAATAATTCCAAAGCTATGAATGCTACCATTTGTGGTCTTTCAGAGGTTGAGTTCACTAAGGTAATCCATTACAAGTATACTAAGGAGATTTGGGACAAATTACAACTCATCTATGAAAGAGATTCAAAATTCAAGTTGGCCAAACTACAAAACTACCCAAGGCAATTTTAAAGTCTCAAAATGAAGGAAGAGGATACTGTGGCTTCCTATCTTCTAAGAGTTGATGAGGTAGTGAACATGATCAAAGGCATGGGAGAGGTTATTAAAGAAGGAACTGTAGTGCAAAAATTATTAAATTCTCTCACTTTCAAATTTGATTTAAAAGTTTTTACTATAGAATGAAGTCATAATCTCACCAAAATGAAGATGTATGAATTGTATGGTATTCTTTTTTTCTATGAGTTGAGAGTTAATGAGGACAAACCACCAAAGAAAGAAGTAACTTTCAATGCAAAAAAGAAGCTAAAGAAGAAGTTCCAAGGTAAGAAGGTCAAGGATGATGACATTTTATGATATTGATGATGATGAACTAATAGCTCTGTTAACAATAAAACTAAAAACAAGTTTAGGCAAGTTTAAGGGTAAACTTCCCTTCAAATGTTTCAATTGTGGAGAGATATGTTACTTTTCCAACAAGTTTCCTCATAAGCATTAGGGAAAAGATAATGAAGAACATGAAGAAGATCATGATAATGACAAAAAGAAATTTAGGTTTGTTAAGAGCAAGAATAGTTTCAAAATGTATAATGACCAAAAGAAGTTTTAAAAGGAAAAGATGATTCTCTACACCAAGGGATATTGTAGCTCATCTAATGAGAATGATGGTAGTGATTTTGAGTGTTGGATGGTGGAGCTTGATCTTATTATATTGCTTGGTTCTTGATAGGGGGTGTGGGGGGGGGGCGGGAACACCCCCCACTATGGTCATTATGGGTGTCAAGGGGGGTGATGACCTAATTGGAAGCCCCCTATAGTGGGGGTTCGATGGAAGCACACCCAAAGAATTTTTTTGTTAAAAATACACTGTAAAATATTGTAATTTCATAGTAAATCTAGACCTTTCACTATTGGGTTACATATCTAACGGTAGAAATTATGTTTGTGCATTTTAAACTTAATATGTATCCCTCTTTTGATAATGAGGGCATTGAAATTAATATGAAAAGATATATGTGAGTGAGGAGGATATTGTAGTGGTTGTATTGCACATTTTTTCCCTTCATTTGTTAGACTGAATAATAAGAAAAACTAGCTATTTCTTTGTGGACGTAGCCCATATTAGGTGAACCACATTAAATCTGTCTCTATTATGTTGTATTTTCTAAATTTTATTTTCATATTTAATTCATTAATATTTCTCTATTTTCTATATTCCTAACAACTGGTATTAGAGTTGAAGGTTTATTTGGTAGATAAAATTGTAGGAAAAGAGGGTTCCAAGTTTGAGTGGGAGCAATGGTAGAAAAAGTCAAGTGTAAGGTCAAAAATTTTAGTGGCCAAAACTACCATCTATGGAAGATGCAAATGGATGACTATCTATATTAGAAGGATCTTTTCCTACCATTAGGTGGAATAATAAAGAAACTGGCAACTATGAAGGATGAAGATTGGGAGGTTCTTGATAGAAAGGCACTAAGAACAATATGGCTATGCAATGCCGATGGCCTTCAATATTTCAAAAGAAAATAAAATAATGAATATGATAAAGGCATTGATAGAGTGTATGAAAAACCCTCAACCTCCAATAAGGTATTTTTAATAAAGCATTTATTTAATCTAGAAATGTTAGAAAGTGGGTTTATTACTGATAATTTAAATGAATTTAACATTATCACAAATTAGTTAACCTATATAGGAGTAGATTTTGATGATGAGGTTAGGGCTCTTTTGATAATGTGCTCATTGCTAGAAAGTTGGAATGGCTTGGTCATGGCTATGAGTAATTATGTCTCTAGTTCAAACACTTTAAAGTTTGATGATGTTATTGGTGTTATTCTTAGAGAGGAAATGTAACAAAAAAACACAAGTGAGACATCAGGTAATGCATTGAATATGGAAAATAGGGAAAGTTAAAAAGATAGAGGAAAGGGCCTATGGAATCATGGCAAGTCTAAGAAGGGTAGATCCAAATCTAGAGGAATGTTGGTGTGCTGGATTTATGAGAAGAAAGGACACCTAAAGAAATATTGTTGGTTTAAAAAAGGAAAACAAGGAGATAAACAACAAGATAAAAATCAAGAGACAAATGTAGTAGGTGATGTGTTATAAAATGCTTTAATCCTTTCCTTAGATAATATTAATGATTCTTGGGTGTTAGATTTAGGGGCTTCATTTCATGTTACACTCCATAAGAAATATTTTCAAGACTATGTTCAAGGTGATTTTGGATAAGTTTATTTGGGTGATGGTGAACCCTATAAAATTATAGGAAAGGGTAAGATACATATAAAATTATAGAATGGAAACAAATGGTTGTTTAAAGAGGTGAGGCATGTCCCTGAGTTGAGAAGAAATATAATTTTAGAAGGGCATTTATGAAGTGAGGGTTGCATGGTTACATTTTCAAAAAATTTGTGGAAGGTCACTAAAGGATCATTGGTAATAGAAAAAGGAGATAAGGTAGGTACATTATATTTATCTAATGGTAATGTTGACTCTTCTATTGCTTTAGCTTCTACAAAAGTGAATCCAAAATTATGGCACCATAGACTTGGGCACATGAGTGAGAAGGGTATGCAAGTTCTCCACTCAAATAATTTGTTTCCATATTTGAAGAAGATGGATTTGGAATTCTATGAGAATTATATGTAAGGAAAATAGAAGAAAGTCAGATTTTTTAGAGTCAAGAAGATAAAGAAGGATGAAAAGTTAGAGCTTGTACATACAGATGTATGAAGATTGGCTTAGGTATCATCCCTTATTGGATCTTTGTATTATGTTACTTTTATTGATGATGCAACTAGAAAATCTTGGGTTTATTGCATACAAAAAAATTTGATGTTTTTGATACTTTTAAGAAATTAAAATATTTGGTTGAGAATGAGATAAGAAATAAGTTGAAGTGTGTCAGATCAAATAATGGAGGTGAATACTATAGCAAGGAATTTGATAATTATTGTTCATCCCATGGGATTGATAGAGTGAAGATAGTTCTAAGAACACCATAACAAAATGGTGTGTGAGAAAGGATGAACAAGACAATCATAGAACATTTAAGGAGCATGAGATTACATGCAGAGTTACCCTTATAGTTTTGGGTAGATATTGTGGATACTGCTTTTTACTTAGAGGGCCTTAAATTCCTTTAAATGGTGGCATTCTAGAAGAAGCATGGATAGGTAAAAAGGTAGATTATTCCTTCTTAAAGACTTTTGGTTGTAAAGCATTTGCCCATATTGATAAAGAAAATAGAACCAAGCTTGAAGCAAAATTCAAGAAATGTAATTTTATTGGATATGGAGTTAATGATTTTGGTTACCATTTATGGGATTTTTAAAATCATAAAATCACTAGGAGTAGAGATGTGATCTTTAATGGGAAAGTCATGTACAACGATTAGTTAAAGGGAAAAAAATAAGAAAAGCCAAATATAGAATATGTAGTACTTGATGAAATCATAGGAAATGAAAGTTTAAAAATGCCAAAAAATAAGAATGTGCAATAACTACAACAATAAAAAGTACCTCAAAATCTTAAAAGTGTAGCTAGAAGATCTACCAGAGTAAGTAGACTCCCTAAACAATACTTTCCTTCACTTTAATATTTATTATTGTTTGATGGTGGTGAGACATAAAGCTATGAAGAAGTAATATAGGTATAAACCAAAAATAAGTGGACACAAAACATGAAAGAGGAGATGGACTCCTTGGTACATAACCAAACTTGAGATTTGGCTCAGTTGCCTACAAGTAAAAGAGCATTGAAGAATAAATGGGTTTATAGGTTGAAGGAAGAAGATGCAGGCAAAAAGAGGTATAAAGTCAGACTTGTTGTAAAGGGGTTTGCAAAAAAGAAAGGTATTGATTATGATGAAATATTTTTTCCAATTGTAAAAATGACTTCCTTAAGAACTATTTTAAGTTTGTTAGTAGTAGAATATTTTCACCTTGAACAGTTAGATGTGACGACTACTTTCCTTCATGGTGATTTAGAAGAGGAAATATATATGGAGAAACCATATGGATATGAAGTAAAAGGTAATGAAAAAATGGTATGCAAGTTGAAGAAGAGTTTGTATGGTCTAAAGCAAGCTCCAAGATAGTGGTATTTTAAATTTGACATGTTTATGATAGAACAAGGTTATAGTAGATGTCATTTTGACAACTGTGTTTAATTTAAGAGATCAGGTAATGGTAGCTATATTATCTTGTTATTTTATGTAGATGACATGCTTGTTGTAAGGTCTAACATGCATGATATAAATGATATCAAAATAAAATTAAAAAATTAATTTTCAATGAAAGATTTGGGTGCTGTAAAGCAAATCCTTGGTATGAGAATAATAAGAGATAGAAAAAATAGAAAATTGACATTATCTCAAGAAGAGTACATCAAGGTGTTAGTCAAGTTCAATATGTAAGATACAAAACTTGTAAGTACACCTTTGGGAGGGAACTTCAAATTAAGCAAGGAATAATGTTCTAAAATATAGGAAGAAATCAATTACATGTCTAAAGTTTCATATGCTTTAGCAGTTAGAATTTTAATGTATGCTATGTTGTGCATGAGACTAGATATTTCTCATGTAGTGGGAGTTGTCAGTAGGTTTATGAATAATCTAAGAAAAGAGCACTGGGATGCAGTCAAGTGGATTCTCAGGTACTTGAGAGGGACCACTAATAGACAATTGTGATATGAAGGTTTAGATGTTACCTTACAAGGATATGTTGATGCAAACATGGTTGGAGATTTAGATGTTAAGAGGAGCACTATAGGTTACATATTTATTGTTGGTGACACAACGGTTAGTTGGATTTCAAAATTGTAGAAGATAGTTGCTTTGTTAACTATAGAGGCATAATATGTTATAGCTATGGAAGAAATTAAGGAGATGATATGGATACAACATTTTATGGAAGAGTTGATGTAGAAATAGGAAGATTACAAGTTATATAGTGATAGCTAGAGTGCGATTTATTTAGTAAAGAACTCAACATTCCACTAAGGAACAAAAAATATACAACTAAAATATCATTTCATTCATTCAATTTTGGAGGATGGTCATATGAAGTTAGAAAATATCCATACGAGTCTGAATCCTCTAGGTATGCTGACAAAGGCAATCAATAAAGAGAAGTTGGAGAGTTTTTCAACTTCAATAGGTATTCAAGGATAATAAGGAAGATGAGAAACATGCTAGGGTCAAAGTTTAAAGAAAATTCCAAGGAAGAGTTAAAGTGGTGGAGTTGCAGCAATCAGTCTCCGAGTGGGAGATTATTGGATGGTAGAGCCTGATCTTATTATAATGCCCATTTTTCAATAGTGGGGTATGAGGGGTCAACTCCCCCCCCACTATGGTCACTGTAGACTATTCACTATTAGGTTGTAGACCTAATGGTAGAAATTATGTTTGTGACTTTTTATCCTAATATGTAACCCTCCTTTGATATGAGATCATTGTAATTAGGATGACACACTGTGTGTGAGTGAAGAGGATATTGTAGTGGTTATATTGCACATTTTTTACCTTCATTTGTTAGATTGAATAATAGTAAGGACTGGGTGTTTCTGTGTGGATGTAGTCTATATTAGGTGAACCATGTTAAATCTATGTCTTTATTGTGTTGTGTTTTTGGTATTTATTTCCATATTTAATTCATTAATATTGCTTTATGTTATGTATTCCTAACACTGATAATGATCATGAAGATGGTCCTACTGAAGATGAAGCTCTCTTCATGGCTGAAGAAGGTAGCTACTCATATCAAGACGAATCTACATGGTTTGGAGGTGGTTTAGGTGATATATATGATGAAGAAGATAAGGTAAACTATGAGACTGAGTTAATGAATGCCCTTGAATATTTGAAGATTGAGAAGAAGAAAACCAAGAAGTTGAAGTCTCAAATAAAGGACTATGAGGTGCAATCCAGTGTGTTTGAGACAAGAATAGATGAAGATTTCAAAGAGTAGAAAAATTCAGTCAAGCTTCTTAATGATTAGCTAGACACTATGAATGAAGACATGAAGGCCAAAAAAGTTGAATGTTCAAGGTATGTAACTGTGATTGGTTCTTTAAGAGATGAGTTAAAAAATACTTCAAGTCAATTAAAGTCATTTGTGAAGTTTGCTAATGGATCAATTGATCTATATAACATTCTGAATAGTCAAAAATATGCAAGTGATATAATTAGGCTTGGATACATATAAGAACAAAATAATACTACTCATGATGACTTGAATACTTTTGTGAACAAGAACAATCAGACTTTGAAGATCAACAATCAATCAAGAAATGAAGCTTCTAACATAAGGAAGACAAATCAAATTAGATAACCAAATCCAATAAGGTATGAAAACTTTAATGGTTACTAATACACTTGTAATCAATTTAGTCATAAGGCTAGAGAGTGTAGAAGACCTTCTAGGAATAAATTTGCTTGGAACTATGAATGGAATCATCAATAAAGTTTTGTGAGTCAAAGTGAGTGCTATAGTTGTCATGACATAGGACACATTGCAAGATTTTCTCCTAACAAGATAAGAAAAGATGAGTTTCCATCAAGAAGAGTGGTTTACTAAAATTGATTAGGAATTGATCACATTTATAAGTTATGCAGACAAAGGGCATCAAGTCAGAATAAGTCATTTCAAGCTCCTAGAGTGCAAGGTAGAATTCAAGTTAAAATATGGAAACAAAAAGTGGAGAGTATGTGCCATGATCAATCTGTAGGTCCAAGTGGACTATTTTATATGGTAGAAGATTCTACATAGGTTGAAAAATGCCAAGGGTACTTATTATCTACTCATGTTAAGAATAAAGAGACCAAGGTAGTTGAAACTTATCCTAAGGTATCTGTAAATTTAAGTAAACAAACTAATGCTGTTGAGTAGGTATTCTATAAAAGATATCAGTTGACAATGTCAAGTGTTGATGCTTTGAAATGTGAGATTGATACTTCAAGTGAAAAGGTATGCCAAGAATATTTATTTTCTCCATGTATTATCAATACCATCTTAAAGGAAAGTGATAAATAAGATCAACAAGTTGATTCAGTCAAGCAAAAAAAGAAGAGTTATCATTTCAAGTTGTCCAAAAAGGAGAGAGAATATGAGGAGTTGTGGGCAGCTCCTAGTTTCACATTGTTTTAGGACATTATGGGTTAGGGGTTTCTCTCTACGTTTCAAGGAGACACTTGTCAGCAAAAGGAAGCATAGTGGATACTAGTTGAGTTTTAGTTGGTATTGTAGGATAAGAAAGGTCATGAGAAGATGTGATTGGTTAAGGGGGAGAAATGAGTTTTATGTTTCTACTTCAAAGTATTATTATGGTGAGTTGTCAAAATGTTTTATTTGCATAATAAATGTGTGTTGATCTTATTGTAGTATGCTTAAGGGGTGTTCAAGGTTTTTTGTTCTGAAGGTAAGAACTTGTCAATTTCTATTGCTTAAATTGATTGGTCAAAAATTTGAAGACTGAAGGGAAGGTTGGTAGAGAGTATGAGGATAATGTGTTGTCATATTATTGGTATCATGAAGAAGGTATTAGAGTTATGTATATGATAATTTACGTCTATCATGGAGTTTAAAGTGTTCTGAAGATGAGATAGCTCCATGTGAGTGCTTTGAAAAGGTTCTAAACCATGATGGCTTGTAGAGGATAAAGGGCAATTTTTTTGAGATTCATACGAGAGTTATTCATGTCTACTTTAGTTATTTAAGTTGATCTAATGAAGATATGAGACATATTGGTGGTTTCATAAGGATATTGACTGAGTGTGGATAGTGTTGAAGAGTTGCTAGCAGACCTAGTTCATTGAGAAGATTTGTTGAAGATGATTTTTAAATAGAGCACGGAATTAGGGGGAGATAACTCAGATAGTTATAAAGGCTTTAATAAGTGTGCATAATGTAAGGGAGAGTCCCTCTCAATGTTTTCAAGGTGAGTTCAAGCATATTTTGTTGATTTTATATGTTATGTCTTTATAGAATAGAGTTTGATCAAAGAAGAGTGTAGTCATGGAGCATTTTTGATAATCTCAAGGTAAGAAAAGGTATGGCCAATGTTAGGGGGAGTTTTTATCTCCTCTCATAGGTGGTAATTTATTATTTTTGGTCCTTGAAGTCTTTTCAAGTCCGCAAGATTAGAAGTTGAGCCCACTTTATCATTATGCCAAAGGGGGAGAATGTGCTTGAAGAGAGAGACAAATTTTGAGCATAAAATTTGTATTAGTGTTGAAATTAATGACAAAGGGGGAGATTGTTTGAGGTCATAAATGATGTCTCTAAGGTGACCAAGGATGTTGATGAGGTGCCTTGTGTGCTAGAATGATAATGGCAAAGTGTGTTTGAGTGTTATTGCATAATTATTTAGTGTTTGACTTAGAGAGGTATATGGTGGATGTTATTGATGGTATGGTAATGTTGAAAATAAATTATGGGGTGTTTTTATTTCTTTGAGTTCTTGTGAAAGTGAAAGTAATTCATTAGAGCTGTTATATGAGTGTCTAGGTTGAAGTAGTCATCTTGACAGATAAAGCTGAGTGACCAAATTGATGACATCAAAATTTACACATGTGAAGGTTATAAAAGGAACTTGATATATGGATAGATTATCTGATGTGAGGAGATCATATGTTTCAATTTTTAGGTTTAGACATAGAGCGTAGAAAAAGTTATTAAGGTGCAAAGTTAGCTTCTTAGACAGAGTTCAATAAGTTCCCATACTTAGCCAAATTTGTGATATCAAAGATCTAATATGAGCATTTAATTGAGCCATGAATATATATGGGTATAAATTAATATGAATAGATAATGGTATAAAAATGGTCATTATACTTTTTGGACAGAGATCAATGGTGAACACGAAGTTAATTAGTCAAAGATCTTGATAATGAACACGATGAAGACATGTGTCACTTTCATAGAGTTTGAGTAGCAAATAAAGATCGATGGAGCATGTTCAACCATGGATAAAAAGCTAAATGGTGAAAATTATTTAATAAGTTAATATAATTCTCATAAGGAACATGGGGATGCCAAGTGGTATAAGTTTATTGGAGACTGATTGCAGGTTACGCAAAGGGCATGCGGGGTTGCCAAGTGGCTTGATCTTAGAAGCAAGGATATAAGATCAACAGTGAGAGATGAAAGTTAGAGTAAATAGGATCATAAATATATCAATGAAGTGAATTTTAGAAATATATTTAAGGACATGATATGAGGACACATGTTTGTAGATGATTTTGCATTAACCAGTGACCGTTGGCATTTAAATTAGCAAAAGGATAAATCAATGCTCAATATTTTTCTTATATCTTTTGATATATGATGAATTTATTGATGGTATAAAATTAAAAGTTTAATAACACTTAAATGAACATATAGAGACATTGGTTATAAGGTTTGAATATTTGTACAATCAAAGATATTAAGCTCCAAATTTTACTGTGTGTTTGACCATGTTCTACAAGTAACTCGAGAAGGATAATTGAAGAATTCTTGATGGTATTTAGATGTTTCAAGATGAAATAACTATTAGAGAGTGTTTTATAATACATGAGGACCATATTTATGTATTTTATAGGTTTGACCAATCCATATTCAGTATAAACAAAGGCTTATAAGTTGACTGTGTTTATTGAATACACTAACAGTTTAAGTGACCATCTTGTAGAGGTAAGTTGAAGATGTTTTGAGTAGAGTTGCAGAAGAAAATGAGTATGGAGATGTTATAAAGTCTCAAATATTTTTGATAAGGTATTATTTGTCATGATTTACCCTTGATAAATTATAGAGAGTCAAAATAACTTGACTGTATTTTGACTGTAAATGACCAGTCTGAGTGGTCATTCTAAGAGAGTTGATTTGAGTGATTAGAGCCTATGTCTAAGTGTCTAAGGAACATGGAAGTGTTTTATAGGTACTAAAGGTTTCACCCATGTGATATAATAATATGGATATGTGAAAATATTTGAGTATTTGCTTCAGAAGTTTGAGACTTTATTTTATGTGTATAAAGGCCTGAAGAGCAAGGAGTCCTAATTGGTAGGTTCAAGTATTGAGTTGGTGTTCCAGGTGGCATGGACAAATGAGGGAGTGAGAAAGGGTCTATTGGATATAGGTTTAATATGTTATAATCATTTTTTTAGGCTTAAGGTGGTCTAAGAGGTTGTAAGAGTAACATGTGGATGTGAAGCCCTACATATTTTGGGTCTAATTAAGGCCTAATGGAGGATTTGAGTCTTAAAGTCTATGGCCAGCCTATGGAGTGGAGTTTTTCACCCATGTAATGTGTGTGGAGAAATATTTCAAGTGTAAGACAAGTATGGTAAGCATCTTGGCTGACCAAGATGGGTTAAACCAAGAAAGTGGTATAAGTACAAGGCATATTTGGGTTGTCTGCAAGGTTGAGAAACATGGTATATGAGAAAAAGATTTGTGAACACTGTGAGAGTGATGTGGATGTCTTGAGAGGTAGATCATAGTGTGGATTTCATGTATGACCTTATGGTCATAATTCTAATTTTGAATTTATAGGTTTGATGCATGAAAACAAGAAAAGGTGTATAGATTGATCCAAAAGGTGGTTTTGGATGCCTTGCTTGTGTGCACAGGTTTGAATGAGTGAAGAGGATAGAAATATGTTATTTTCTAGGGTTTTTCCATCAGATTTAGAAGCAATCAAAGTTTTGGAGTTGTTCATTTCATAAATTTTGTGTTGATGCTCAACATCTTAGGCAAGTTGGTGCTTGTCATCTTTAGGGGTTAGTGCTCCTTATCAAGTGGACACTTCACTAAAGTCTCATGTTAGTAATAATATTATAGGATAATTAGTCCATGTTTTTTCAAGATTGAGAGTGGGTTTTCTCCCATAAGATGGTTTTCCACATAAATCTTGTGTTATCTTGCTTATCTTTCTTGTTCATTGTTATGAGTGGGTTATTTGCTTCTTGATTGCTTATGGTATATGACTAAGGGTTTGAAGGATTCAAATTGAAGTTTTGAAATATCTTGATTCATTGATTCACCCCCCCTCTCAATTATTATACCTCTAACATTTATATGATCAATAAAGCTATAACCATGGGTATTACAAACCTGCCAAGCTTTAAGACTACATGAGGACATCATAACTTAGACCATAGGGTCTACTGAGAGTGTAAAGATAATGGTAGGTGTGAGATGTTGGATAAATGTTTATGATGGAAAAGAAGGAGGGATAATTGATACCAATGATGTTTTAATATGTCTATAAATCATAGGAAAGGAATAAGAATGGATAAAAGAGAAACGTGCATCTAAAGGAGATTTGTTGATTTTAGGTAGTATAACTATTATTTAATGTAATAAGTTATCTATGAGATTAAAGAATAGTGTCTTAATTGTATTGTGCATAGGAAAAAGATAACATGTGAAAGAAAGAATGAAACATGAAAGACATTTTAGTTTATATGAAGCATCATGTATACATGTATCTATGCCATTTATGAGTTTATTCCAAATTAGAGGAAACAAACATGCAAATGAAAGTAGTAAACATTGCAATAAAAATGATTAATTTGTTTTGTAATTATAATCATTACTATATAAATTAGAAGATATGTGAATCTAAAATCTAAATTTTATAAATGTAGACTCTAGGGTTATGTAGTTCTAGGGTTTGGAATTAGGGTAAGTTAACGAAATATTTAAATTAAATTTAAATAAATGAAACCCTATTTTGTGGTATTGATTAGGTGGGCCAGGTTATGCAAAAAAATAAAAAAATAGGAATTTTAAACCTAATTTAGTGCACAAAAATTTAGATAAGGTTAACCCTAGGTAAAATTATGGATTTAAGCAATATTTAAAGTACATTGGGTTTACCAAATGTTTTAATATTTTAGGGTTTTGAATATGCAAATCCTAAGTTAGATTAAAGGGATGATTTGTCTAAATCAGTGAATAATATGAAATAATTAACCACTATTTTCTTATGTATTTTAACTTCTTTTGAATTTCTAAAAATTGTAAATAATATGTACAAATAGAGACTTATCTAGAAAATAACTATCATGGAAGATTTGAATTCTAAAAATTGAGTTTTATATAGGTTTGAGTGTTGTCAATAGGGTCCTTGGGTCTGATTCTTCAATAGATAGTAGCACCCCACTTGGATAATAGCACCATACTTCTTTAGTGTCCTCAAAATGGCACTAGTGTCCTCTTTACATGACTATTCCTATTTTATATGACCTATGACTATGTTTTTAGGTTTTATTCCTACATGCACAAAATATAGAACTTTGTATTGTGCTTAGAAAATATGATTTAGTATACAAACCCTAATCCTCCTTATAATATGGCATAGGCTAAAAATGTGTGTTCATCAGTAAGATAGGATAGACATCCTCAACACCCCATTGTGAAGAGAGTTTTCTACATACCAATACTCTGAGGAAGGATTGAGCTCAATGTAGTTCTCCCACTTAGTGCTTGCTGCAAGGGCAAGTGAATGCTAAAGTGAGAGTGGTTTTGAATGTCTTGAGTGTGCTTGAGATTGAAAATATTTAAAATCTAGGCTTAGGGAAACTATATATGGTAGTATGCAAAAGTAGGGTAGAATAAGGATCAATTACCTTAATTTTACTCAACTTGTTTCTTATTTAAATAGGTATTTTGCATCTATTTTCCATCTAGTGGATAGAGGTCTAATAGTCTTGTATTTATAGTGATTTATAGCTTGTATGGATAATAAAATGTACTTAGATGAACCTTAGGATGGGTACATATTTGAAATATATTTGTTTAAGAGAGTTAGGGCAAGGGAAACTAGCACCAAATTGGGGACATTATCACCATGTGGCTCTAGTGTCCTTAATGTGGTGTTAGTGTCCAACTAGTGGATTGCTACACATAATGGGTTGGGATCTAGGAATGATGTTATGGGACTATGTTTGAGTTGATAAAAGATGTATGTGGTCTGCACAATGGATAGAAAAGTGTGATAAAGACTCTAGGATAGGCCTAAGGCTAAGCTAGCAATGAGCTATCTCAAGCAACACTCTTATCATCTAAAGACGACTTTTAGGTGATTATACATTGAAAACAAATATACAAATGATAAATTATCCCAAAGTGAAGATGTAAAATGTGTTGGTTGAATATTTTGTCGATCAATGTACTGATAAACAAAATAGGTCTGATCAGCGAAAGTAGGAAGATTAGTCATCCAAATGTGTAGTTTTACCACATCAGAAGGGGACTGATCTCTCCCCTCATCAAGGGGAGGCTCCATATAGGTATGCTATATATATATATATATATATAAACATAAAATAATACTCAAGGGTAGGACAAACCATCCATCTCTCTTTTTTCAGAGATGATGCGTACGGATCAAAGGAGAAATCTCAAGGGAAATGACAGACATCACTCTTCTTCTTCTTTCAAAAGTACTATTCAACCAACCACAAGAGTACTCCTAGTAGTAACAACAAAATGTAACCAAGGACATAGTAACCAACAAATTGAGATGCAACACAAAGTCTCCACCTAAATTGCTCAAGAGTAAGATACGAAGGATAATGAGGGCACAAAGTCATCCCAAAGTCCTTTACATAGAAATGAAAAGAAAACACACCAAAGGCAATTATGGGGGCATAAAGTCTCTCCACAATTGACTCTTTAGGACACCTTCCTGACTACTTTCACTAATTCTGCTTGTTGAATTAAAGGAACATAAAATATATCAAGGAAAAAAGACATAAGAACAATTTTCCCAACAACAAAGATATCACAGCACAAAGTCTAAAAAGTCACTTGCTTTCTTATTCCAATAACAAAATATGATCAACAATTTGAGCTCAAGTCTCAGTAATGCCTTCCAATTTGGGTAGAGTTTCATTCTGATTGTAAAAAAGAGATCCATTTACAATAAAAGAGAGTCCCTTATATAGCCTCTTAAAAAAGGACTCAGGAACAGTAACACATCATGTTGCATTGAAAACTGTTAGGAAGATAGGCTAGAAATTAGGGGCATCTACCCATTTGTTTTTCTCAATGTAGAGAAACAAGTCACGCTATTGAAAGTTTGCATCTTTCAATGTCCACCTAGCGATTTGATCCTTCATCATTCCTTCTTTTCTAGTTAATTGAATCAGGTCCTGGATTCAATTTGCTATTTTGTCCCTTCCTCGCTTTTTACTAGTCTTGGCCTTAAAGCCTGTGAATGCATTCAGGTCTATAGATTACAAGGATCAATGGCTATTTTATGAGCTTTGAAATTGATGTTCATGCACCCATCACTACATTTTTAATGACTAATTTTCTATCTTGAATTTGACGTCTTTGGGCGCGTCACCCCTTAGTCCTTCTTCATCTTTTCTATTTGGCACTTTCTCGAAAAGAACCTGTCCTTTCGGGCCTTAAGAAATGATCCACTTTGGGTTAGGAAAGAGCCCCCTACAAGGTATCTGCCCTTTGGGCAGTCTTCGAATGGCCTTCAGGCTTCTTATTTTACATCTTCTTGAAGGGAAGGTGACCCTTCAGCTTCGGGGAAGTGTCCTTCTATTTGGCAGCCAAGAGTCCCCTGCAAGGGCACCTACCCTTTGGGGTCCTTCAGTGGCCTTTCACGGCTTTCTTGTGGACTGTTTCTGTAGGCATTTTCCCCAGACAAATTCCCGCAGACAAAAAGTCCATGGAAAATGTTTCGATCACTTTGCCTTCGAAAAATACTTTGAGTTTTCTACCCACAACTACTTTCTCGAATTCCTTCAGACAAAAGGTCTGAAGGAATTGCTTCTTGCCTGTCTTTTTTAAATTCCTTAAACAAAATTTGAAAGAATTACCTTTGCAGCCTTCTTTGAAAATGACCCTTCCAAAGGGTGTTTTTGTCAACCAAGTGCCCTCCGCAAGGGCACTTGTCTTTTGGGAGGCTTCTTTTAACCTTTGCATTGAACCGCTCCTTTGAACCATCACAGTGAACCACTTGGTTGAACTAAGCTGTTGAACCATTTGATTGAACCAAACGTTAAACCAAAGCATTGAACCACTTGGTTGAACCAAACGTTGAACCAAGCCGATGAACCAAGCTTTGAACCAAAATGGTTCAAGCCAATGAACCAATTGAATGAACCAAGCTTTTGAACCAAGCAGATGAACTGAGCATTGAACCACTTGATTGAACCCACCTTTGAACCAAAAGACATTGAACTAATCATTGAACCAAGCTTTGGTTCAACGGTTCAAACGAAACCTTGACCCGACTGATGAACCATGTGATTGAACCAAAGCATTGAAACAAAGTGAATGAACCACCCGAGTGAAACAAAGTGTTGAACTACTTGGTTGAACCAAGCCATTAAACTGTTCCTTTGATTGAACCTGCTGTTGAACCAAAAGTGTTGAACCTTTTAAACTTTGAACTCATTGAAGCTTTGAACCAAAGTGGTTCAATGGTTCAACGGTTTAAGCCTTCTTTGCTTAGATGCTTGCCGATGGAGATTTTGATTGAACCAAGGCATTGAACCAATCCTAAAAATGATCAAGCATTAGAAATTGATTCTTTTGGTTGAACCTTCCTGCAGAACCTATGAAGCCCATTGAACTTGGCCTGCAAAGTCCATTGAACTTGGCCTGTAAAGTCTGTAGATTTTTGAGAAGCTTGACAACATTTGAATGCCCAGGACAAATTTCAAAAAGGGAAGAGACAATTTTGGTCTGTAAGATCATAATAGTTCAAATGTTGTCCCAAAAATGAGTGATATTTTTGGGGGATAATAGTTGGCTCCAGTTGGGGAACTTCTATCAATTATAACAAAGAATTGAAGAGAGTAGAATCCAGAATCTCTAGTGCCTTGAAATATGCCATTGGGCTATGGAGTCATGTTAACCAGAAATGGAAGGCATCAAAAAGGAAATAAACAAAAAAAAAATAGAATTAAAAACTATATAAATATACATATATATAGATGCAATGATCTGATACTTCAAGAGTTGAAGTATTTCAAATGCTACTTCTTGAGAGACAGTGAAAATAGTGCTCTATTCTGATAAACCAGCAAGTAGACATTTTGCCCCCAGAAATGGTGATGGGTGAATGGAGTTCTCCACCAAGAAACCAATTTTTTGCATCTTTCCCTTGGCCTTTTCTTCTTCTTGTCCCATGGCAGGATGTGGTCTTCAAACTGGAAACCATAACTTCTTGCTCTCTTGGTGAAGGATTCCTTTGCCTAATTTTGAATTGCAGCAACATGGTCCATTATCCTAATTAATTGTTCTTCTAGTTTAGTTCAACATATGATTAGATTGTCCATATCAAACTCTTGACAAATTATTAGCTTAGCATCTCCTTTGATGTGAAGGAGTTTGATTTCTTCATCTTGAGCAATCTTCAATTCGAGCAATAGAGATTCACATCCAGCTGTGTTGTTGGTGTTGCTGACTTGTAATTTGCATGAAGGAAGAATATCTCTTTGAGGAGATATCAACACAGTCCTAACTCCATCATTGGTAGAAGAATTGCTACCATTGGATTTTAGGATCGAAGCATCATCAGAAGCTGATCTCCTATCAGATTTCTCTTCATTAGAGATGGAAGATCTTTCCTTACTTGTACTGTGTCCTAATAATTCTCTTGAAGTCTTGTTTGGATCAATTCCTAGATTGTCAACTACAGGACTTTCATTTGTAGAAACATGAACATTCTCTGTGGTAAAGAAATAATTACCCCTACCTAAAGACTCAAATAGAATTTGTGCTACAGGGGCTGATGTTTGGGTGATCACGTATTTTGCCTCCTTTTCAGGGAGCAATCTCTTCATTACACCTTGGACAGGGATCCTTGCTTCAGATAAGTCCATGCTTAGTTCTCCTCCCACGTCCTTACAAAAATTTCATCCAAGTAAAATGCCATAGGATGCTGGGACATCAGCCACCAAGATAGTCATCTTGATTCTCTTGTCTGGAAAGGCTGCCAATGTAAATTGGGCATCTTTAATTTGCCCCAGCAATGGTACTTGCTTATTCTCCATGGAGAAACATCTTCCAAATGTTTTGGTTAGTGTGAGGCCTAGAGACTCAAATAATTTAATAGGCATGACATTGTCAGATGTCCCAGAATCAATGATGCAATTATTGAGCTGATAACCAAATATCAATAAGGAAACATAGAAAGGTTCTATTTTCCCAGGGGTAGCTGGAGGAGTAATGATAAGATTATTTGGAATGGGCATGTTCTTTGGGGAATAAGGAATTATTTTCTTAACTTCTTATCTTGTAGGGATAGTTTAGTTCTTGACACATTGGACCAACCTATCCAATTGATCAAGATTGGACTGCAAATATTTGAATTTAGACATTTGTATTTTTGTCTTTTTGACATGATCAATTATGTCAAATGGCTGAATTGGACTAGGAATAGAATAAAGTATTTCAACCTTTTGGGTTTTAGGAGGGATGGGAGGAGGGTTGGTTTGCGAGATTAAAGTGGAAGGTGAATGTGAAATTGACGTACTTACATTTTGGGTGATCACCAGATCCTCTGACTGAAAAGGCAGAGTGGTTCCATGCTTAGAAATTGTAATTGCTGGTTGAGGTTGCTCCTCTATCTTCCCTTTATCAGCTTGCTAGATTGATTGGTTCTTAGATCTGGTAAACACTGCATATGATCCATCAATAGCTTCTCCTTTGCTTCTGGGTTCATCTTGGTAGTTCAAGAAACCAATATGGGAGTCACCAGATGATTCTTCTTGATTGTATTCAAGGAGATCAACATCATTTTCTTGATTCAATTTAAGACTCTGATTCTGCTTCAAGATATCCCATTGCTGAATTGGTTAGAGGAGCTTCCAAGGCAAGTTTCCCTTATGGGGGAGGAAGGTAATTTTATTACCCTTGATTCTTAGCAGCATTGCCTTGATATGACTGATTTGGGAATGTCCTTGGCATATCTCTATATGGAGTAGAAGACATTCCTTGTGCCATTTGCTTTTTCAAGGCTAGCACTTCATTTGCCAGCTTTTGCACCATTAGATTAGTGGTGCCTATAGATGCATATTCAGAAAAAGACTAAGATATATTTCTTTTTGGATCTCTTCTTATCTTCCCTACAAAGATGAGATCATATTCTACCTTAGTGGCCAAAAGTTGAGCTGTAGTAAGATCTATTTGACCAGCACGTCTCAAAATAAAACTGACTTTAGGTAACTGAGAATTAATTAAAGAAGCATTTGAGATTCTTAGCTGTAAGTCGAGCTATTATAGGAATTCTGTTCCTCAGTTTGTCAAATTTGGTGATGAAGTCCCTCATTGGTTCATGAGGCTCTTTCTTCATCTATGTAAGTTGAGCTAGAAGTGCATGTGCATCTTCTGCAGGTTTGAATCTGGCTTCAAACTTAGCTTTGAGAGTATTACAATCGATCACTGACTGAGCTTGTAGATGATAAAACTAATATGAAGCAGTACCTTGTAATGTTTCTACAAATAACCTGACTACTACATCTTCAAATTCTACTCCAATTACTCCACAAGCTACACTGAAGGTTACAATGTGTTCATCAGGATGAACTTTCCCATCACCATAGAATTTGGGAAAATTCTTCCTTGAACTACGTGGAAGCTCATGTAGAGGTGGAGTAAGATTGAGAGGACCAAAAATAGTACCCCAGGGGCCTTGAACTACCATTGTAGGATTATGAAAGGGAGGAATAACAAATCTCAAAGGGGTGATTATTGGCAAAGCTTTATCAACAACAGAAGTAGATACTTCATCTGGTAATGGAGATCTAAATTTAGTAGGATGAAAGCTCTTGGTTCATTAGAGATGAGATGGTGAAGGAAACAAATCAAAATCACTTTGCTGTACCAACTCAAATATAGGGTCAATGATACCTTTAGCCCTTTGGCTTCGTGTATACCTTGAATTTTCTAGATTGTGAAACAAAAATGGAAAAGAATTGACTTTACTTCAGTTTGAAGCTTGAAGCTTTAAACTGCACACTCTTTCCCAGCAACTCTAGTTTTTACAGACAAGATAAACTAATAGAGGTGGAGGAAGATGGTAAGTCTATAATGGATAATGGGTAAGATGTGAAACGAAGTCGCCAGAGTCTGTAATGGATAAGGTTATAATGATAATGGATAAGACACAGGTGATGTTTTAATTTGAAACTTGAGGTTCCAAATTGCACAAAATTATGTATATCTCTAGCGGAGTCACCAAAAATTGTTGGTTGAATATTTTGTAGATCAGCATACTGATAAACAAAATAGGTCTGATCAGCCAGAGTAGGAAGATTAGTCATCTAAATGTGTAGTTTTACCACATCAGAAGGGGACTGATCTCTCCTTTCATCAAGGGGAGGTTCCCTATAGATATGCTATATATATATATATATATAAAATAATACTCAAGGGTAGGACAAACCATCCATCTCTCTTTTTTAAGAGATGATGCATGCAGATCTAAGGAGAAATCTCAAGGGAAATGACAGACAACACTCCTCTTTTTTCAGAAGTACTATTAATCCAACCACAAGAGTACTCCTGGTAGTAACAACAAAATACAACCAAGGATGTAGTAACCAGCAAATCGAGATGTAGCACAAAGTCTCCACCTGAATTGCTCAAGAGTAACATACAAAGGACAATGAGGGCACAAAGTCATCCCAAAGTACTTTACACAGAAATGAAAAGAAAACACACTAAAGGCAATTATGGGGGCACAAAGTCTCTCTACAGTTGACTCTTCAAGACACCTTCCTGAATACTTTCACTAATTCTACTTGTTGAATTAAAGGAACATAAAATATATCAAGGAAAAATACATAAGAACAATTTCCCCAATAACAAAGATATCACAACACAAAGTTTGAAAAGTCACTTGCTTTCTTATTTCAGTAATAAAATATGATCATCAATTTGAGCTCAAATTCTTAGTAATGCCTTCCAATTTGGGCAGAGTTTCATTCTGATTATCAAAAAGAGATCCATTTACAATAAAAGAGAGTCCCTTATATAGCCTCTTCAATAAGGACTCGGGAACAGTAACACATCATGTTGCATTGAAAACTGTTAGGAAGATAGGCTAGAAATTAGGGGCATCTACCCATTTATTTTTCTCAATGCAGAGAAATAAGTCACGCTATTGAAAGTTTGCATCTTTGAATGTCCACTTGGCGATCTGATCCTTCCTTCATCATTCCTTCTTTTTGGGTTAATTGAATTGGGTCCTGGATTCAATTTGCTATTCTGTTCCTTCCTCACTTTCGCTGGTCTTGGCCTTAAAGCCTGTGAATGCATTTGAGTCTATAGATTACAAAGATCAATGACTATTTTATGAGCTTTGAAATTGACGTTCATGCGCTCGTCACTACATTTTCAACGGCTAGTTTGATGTCTTGAATTTGACATCTTCAGGTGCGTCACCCCTTGGTCCTTCTTCAAATTTTCTATTTGGCACTTTTTTGGAAAGAACTTGCCCTTTTAGGCCTTAAGAAATGATCTACTTTGGGTCAGGAAGAGCCCCCCATAAGGTATCTTCCCTTTGGACAGTCTACGAATGGCCTTCGAGCTTCTTATTTTACATCTTCTTGAAGGGAAGGTGACCCTTCAGCTTTGGGTAAGTGTCCTTCTATTTGGCAGCCAAGAGTCCCCCGTAAGGGAACCTGCCCTTTGGGGTCCTTCGGTGGCCTTTCACGGCTTTCTTACAAACTATTTTCATGGCATTTTCCCTGGACAAATTCTCGAGGACAAAAAGTCTGTAGACAATTTCTCGTGGACAAAAAGTTTACAGAAAATGTTCTGATCACTTTGCCTTTGAAAAATCCTTTGGGTTTTTTTATCGCAACTATTTTCCTGAATTCCTTCAGACTTTTCATCTGAAGGAATTCCTTCAGACAAAAAGTTTGAAGGAATTGCTTCTTGCCTTAGTCTTTTTTGAATTCCTTAAACAAAATCTGAAAGAATTACCTTTGCGGCCTTCTTTGAAAATAACCCTTTCGAAGGGTGTTTTTTTTAACCAAGTTCCCTCTGCAAGGGAACTTGTCTTTCAAGAGGCTTCTTTGAACCTTTGCATTGAACCGTTCCTTTAAACCGTCATAGTGAACCACTTGGTTGAACCAAGCCATTAAACTTTTTGATTGAACCAAACGTTGAACCAAAGCATTGAACCACTTGGTTGAACCAAACGTTGAACCAAGATGATGAACCAAACTTTGAACCAAAATGGTTCAAGCTGATGAACCAATTGAATGAACCAAGCCTTTGAACCAAGCAGATGAACTGAGCATTGAACCACTTGATTGAACCCGCCTTTGAACCAAAAGACGTTGAACTAATTATTGAACCAAGCTTTGGTTCAACGGTTCAAACGAAGCCTTAAACCAACTAAATAACCATTTGATTGAACCAAAGGATGAACCAAAACATTGAAATAAAGTGGATGAACCACTAGACTGAAACAAAGCATTGAATTGCTTGGTTGAACCAAACCATTGAACCGTTCCTTTGATTGAACCCACCATTGATCTGAAAGCATTCAACCTTTTGAAACCAAAGTGGTTCAATGGTTCAAAGGTTCAAGCCTTCTTTACTTAGATGATTTTTGATGGAGATTTTTGATTGAACCAAGGCACTAAACCAATCCTAAAAATTACCAAGTGTTAGAAATTGATTCTTTTGGTTGAACCTGCCTACAGAACCTGTGAAGCCTATTGAACTTGGCCTGAAAAGTCCATTGAACTTGGCTTGCAAAGTCTGTAGATTTCTGAGAAGCTTGAAAAATGAGGAATTTAAATGCCCAAGACAAATTTTGAAAAGGGAAGAGACAATTTTGGTCTGTAAGACCAAAAGAGTTCAAATGTTGTCCCAGAAATGAGTGATATTTTTGGGGGACAACAAAATGAACAAAAATGGGTACCAAAAGATCCTTCAAAATAAAAGGAGAAAACTTTACCAAATCCACCTTAAGATTCAAATGATACATCAGTAAAGGTGGATGAGACTTCACTTGATGCCTACATTTCTAATGTTCTAAATTCTCCAAAAGATATAGTGAATGTTCCAAATAATGATCGAAAGAAAGAAATTTTGAAAGAACAATCCCAAATGGTAATGTTATAGAATGACCAAAATACATCTCTTTATAATGAGCAAGAAATGATGTGCAAAGTTTTCCTATTTTATATCCCATAGGTTACCAATAATCAAAATAAATAATAAACATCCATTTCTAATAAATAAGCTCCAATCTATGGTGCGGTTGGTTTTTCATACGTAGATACTCAAATTGTCAAACCATTTATTAAAAATAAACCACCACCAGTCTTGATGTTACCCTCCAATATTGGTTACATATTTGATCTTACTAATGGTATACATTGGAGTAGATCTTATAGTCATTGATGTGATCACATTGGTTCTATGTGCTTTAATGCTATATCTACTTAGACATTTTCCTTCTATATGATACATGGTTACAACTATATAAATTATATAGTTTTCTTATCTTTTTGAGGTGAGGTAAATATCAGTTCATTATTTTTTCCATCACCTCAAAGGGGGTCATATTAGTGGGGGCATGATTGGTATAGTTCTCAAATTTAGTAGGGGTATGATTTGGAAGCATATTATCCACACTCATTTAGTATTTAAGACTTATATCGATTCATATATTCAATGGGGTCATGCTTAGGAAACATGTTTTGCACACTTATTAAGTATTCAAAATCTATAGATTATAGTGGGGGCATGTTTTTGAAACATATTATCCACATTATAACTTATTTTAGTTTTCAATTTTTTTCACATATAGTGGGGGCACTAGGTTATAAGTATTCATTAGATTGAATGATCGATTTAATTTCAAATGCCAGGTGAAAACTCACTTTTGCTCCAAAGTTGAGTGTATGTGCCTTCCAACCCCCCTCCCCCATCTCTCTCCTTAGATATATTCACTTTAAATATTTATTTATATTTTTTCCTAATCTTAGTTTCAAAGCCTTACAATGATATATCATTTGGAAAAACAACTTGCCAATAGGCAAGGCAATTATATC
>JARHVA010005040.1:87500-150000 GCA_037957365.1 Torreya grandis | reverse complement strand
CATTTTATTTATTTTTTATAAAAACAACCCATAACCATATAATTTGTTAATTTCAACACAATATAATGCTAATTATAACAAAATTATTTCAGTTGCTACTAAGTATAAGTGAAACAATTATCATGACTTAAAGATAATATGACTAATATAAAGTTAGATATATTCTTTTAATCCATCTGTTAAATCAATCACTAACATGATCATTACACTATTACTATGATTATTCTCATAAATTTATGTTATCATAAACATTAATGATTATGATATAATAACATGACATACACACATAGTAACACTATGCAATCACATGAGATTAATTCCACATAATCCATAAATTGAGATAACACACAACTAACATGCACAATCAATTATCTAAATGCAACCAATCATCATAAATATACTAATGCTAACAATTCAAACTATGCATTTAATATATACTATTTAACATGGTGTGTGTAGGGTTTAGCCATTCCTCTATCATCCCCCAACACCTCCATCTATGTCACCCTATTTAATGATGCTCTCCCTTCATCATGCTCTGAGGGATGAATCTCTCTTACATCCAACTCATGACAAGAAGGTAGTTAGTCCATACATCATGACATGTATATTATAAAATACTACTAAAATAACAAATCAATATGATCACAATATAAAGAATATATAATACAACTAACTCATAGTGATGAAATTGAGAAATCAAAGAAACATACATCTATACATTAACAACATATGACTTATAGCTAAATTAAATAATAATTAAATGAAATTAACAACTATAAATATCCATGTATAATCAAGTAAGTTTTCTTAGCGAAGAATCAAGATGTAACATCCTTCTCTAAATCTAGTCATCATCCCGATGACACTTATTCAAACATAATTTCTAAATTAAAAATGTTATTCAGTAGAAAAATAATATAGTATAAAGTATCAAATCAAGCAAATAAATATAAAAATTTCATGTATAACTCATCATAGTCCTCCAAAATAGCACTATTTTTAGAGTATTAGTCCCACAAGACCTTATATTGTGATTTATATCTATTATAAAAATAAAGTTTATGAGTGTTAATTAATTTGATTAGTTCTACCATGACCACCTCAGGATCCAACACATGCATAAGATCAGCCACATAATTTAAGATAAGAAACATGGAAGATATTATGCAATAGAGCTAGGGCTGGTGTAAATGCAAGCCTATACAATATAGAATTGACCACTTCTAATAATTTTAAGGGTCTCACATATCTTAGTGAAATTTTTGTTGACTTATTAAATTTAATTGAGCTCTTTTGCAGCTTAACCTACGAGAACACTTTATCACCTATAGAAAACTATCTATTTGTTCTCCTCAAATCAGTATAACTCTTCTGCCTATCAATGGCCTCAACTAATTTTTACTTGATTAATCTAACTTGATCTTCCATTTTTGAAATCATCTTAGGTCCAAAGACTACCTTGTATTTCAACCTGTCCTAATTGATTGGTGTCCTGCACCTTCTTTCATACAATGCTTCAAATGGTGCCATATTTAAAGCCAATTGATATGAGTTATCATAAGTAAACTCAACCAATGAAAGATAATATTACCACTTTTACCACTAATCTATGAAATGCATATGAATAAGATCCTCTAAAATTTGGATAACTCACTTAGTTTGACCATTAGTCTCTAGGTGATATATAGTGCTAAAATTTAGTTACATACCCAAAGCTAAATTTACAGTTATCCAAAATCTAGAAGCCATTTTTGGATCATGATCTAAAATGATATTCTCTTGGAATCCATGTAACCTATACACTTATTTTACAAACCTTTTTACAATAATGGGTACATAATCAATTAAATTACATGGTATAAAATGATCCACCTTGGTTAGTTTGTTAACTACATCCAAGATTATGTCATGCTTGTTTTATGACAATGGTAAACCTTAGACAAAATCCATACTAATCACCTACCACTTCTATTCTGATATATCATGTAAATATAAAAAACTAGCTAGATGCACATGTTCAACTTGTTAGAGGTATAATCATTGAGAGGGGGGTGAATCATTGATGCAAGATAATCCAATTTAATTCTCAATTCTTAAACATTCAACACATATAATCATGATGCATACAAATTAATCATTGCAATGAACATAACAATATCAAACACATAACACATGAAATACATGGGAAACCCTCTTGGGGGATAAAACCTACTGAACCCTACAAGATGGACTACAATCCTAAACTAATAAGATCCAACATTTAAACCAATGCCAATTGATCAAGGAACACCCATCCCTTAATTTAGTGAGACACCCATCCCACAAGGAGGAACCAAACCCTTAGGTAACTAGACACCCACTTAGATACCTTGATTTGATCACCACCTCATATTTGATGTCTTCTACACTTGATGATGGACTTTTCTTACTTGTACTCTTCTTTACCCTTTAATCTTTCTTAAATAATCTCTAGACCTTACTCACTCAATCTACCTCTTCTAGGCTCATTAGGTCCAATGACCTATGTGTCCTCTTGCATCAACTTGATTAGATAAACATGACTGATCCTCTTTACTCTCTAATGGTCCCAAATGACATGTACCATCTCTTTTAAAGGCTCTCTCCTTCACTTAACACCACAGTCTCTTAACACCACCCCAAATAGGCCAATTATGCCTAATATTTATAATATACACTCATCTAACCCATCTTGGTTGGCCAAGATTATTACCATAATTTTTCTACCTTTGAAATAGGTATTCATATACATTACATGTGAGAACCACACACTTCTTAAGTTGACCATTACTTCATTAACCCCAAACCACCATTAGGTCTTGGTGAGACCTAAAACAATTAGATTTACCCATACATTACAACTTTCAACCTCTTAGACCACCTTCAACTTCAAAAAATTCTTAGAATATATCAAACCTATCTTTAATATAAACTTTCTCACTCCCTAATGACTCCATGACACCTGAAAAACCAACTCAATACTTGAACCTACCAATTAGGTCTCCTTACTCTTTAGGCCTTTATACACAAAAAATATAGTCTCAAACTTCTAAAATAACTACTAAAATATTTTCACATATCATATGATTAGATAAAATGGGTGAAACATTTAGGACCTGTAAAACACTTCCATGTTCCTTAGACAATTCAACATATGATCTAAACACTCAAATCAATTCTCTCAGAATGATCACTCAGACTGGTGATATACAATCAAAATATAGTTAAGCTATTTTGAATCTCCATATCTGATCAAGGGCATATCATGGCAAGAAAATATTTATTATATTCCTTTGATACTTATACAACATTTCCATACTCATTTTCTTCCCCAACTCTACTCAGAACATCTTCAACTTACCTCTTTAAGATTGTCACTCAAACTGCTAGTGTATTCAATAAACACAATCAAAATATAAGCCTTTATTCATACTAAATATGGATTGGTAAAACATCCAAAATATATAAAAATGGTCCTAATGGAGTATAAAACACTCTCTAATAGTTATTTCATCTTGAAACATATAAATACCATTAATAACTCTTTAATTATCCTTCTCGGGTTACTTGAAGAACATGGTCAAACACACAGTCAAATTTGGAGCTTAATATATTTGACTATACAAATATTCAAACCTTATAATTAATTTTTTTGGATGCACCTTTAATTTATATAAAAATTTTCCTTTTACACCATTATCAAATTCTATATATATCAAAAGTTGTAGTTTAAACAATACAAACTAGTTTTTCCTTTGTTAATTTGAATATTCAAATTCCAATGGTCACTGTATAAAGTAGAAAGCTTCAGACACATGTCTTCATCTCATGTCCTCACATATCTTGCTCAAACATGCTTCATCAATATCTTTATAAGCCTCCTAACTTTAATTTTCATCGCTCACCATTTATCTTAGATCCTCACTTCTGAAATCATGCCACTTGATAACCCCATGTGCCCTCTACGTATTTTTTTGACTTATTGACTTAATATGCACTATTGATATTTATATGCATGGTTGAACGTGATCTATTGATATTTTATATACTTGATCATATACACACCATTGATCTTCCTTTGCATGGTTGAACTTTCTTCACCAATCTTGATCTACTTGATCAAATATGCACCATTAATCTGCTTGCTAGATCTCCATGATTATGACACATGTCTTCATCACATTCATTCTCAGGATTTTGAATTATTGAATTTTCTCTTGTCATTGATCACTATCTGATAAGTTTAATGATCTCCATTAGATCCTTATCTAGTTAGATTAATCGCTCATCATAGATCTTTATTTTCTCGATCACTCACTCATTGGATCTTCATCTATCAGTTTTAATGCTCACCATTGATCTTCATCACTTGATTAAACACTCATCATAGATATTCAATATCAAAAATTTGGTTAAGTATGGGAACTTATTTAACTCTATCTAAGAAGATAGCTTTTCACCTTAATAGCTTTTGCTATGTTCTATGCCTAAAATTTAAACTTGAACCATATGATCTCACATAAGAAAATATATCCATATATCAAGCTACTCTTGGAACCTTCACATGTGTGAATGCTAACATCATCAATCTACTCACTCAGATTAATCTATCAAGATGACTACTTGAACCTAAACACTCATATGATTGCTTTTATGAATTCCTTTCACTTCCACAAGCACTCCAAGAACTCAAAACACCCCATAGGGTCTCTTTAACATGACCATACCATAAATAACATCCACCATCTACCTATCCAATTCAAACACTAAATAACTATGCAGGAACTTAAAATCACACTTTGTCATTATCATTCTAGCACACATGACACCTCATTAACATCCTTGGTCACCTTAGAGATATCATTGAAAAACATCCAACAATCTCACCCTTTTTTATTGATGTCAAACACCAATACAAAGCTTATGCTTAGACTCTATCTCTCTCTTCAAGTCCTTCCTCCCCCTTGACACAATGACAAATTGGGCTCATCTTCTGATCCTAAGGACCTGAAAAGACTTCAAGAACCAACAACAAGAAATGACCACCTTTAAGAGATGATACAAACTCCCCCTAACACTGTGTATACCTCTTCTTACATTGATATTCTTAAACATGCTTCAAAAATATATTCTTCTTTGATCATACATAGCTTCTATGAAGACAAAACTTACATGAACATCAAAAACTACATGATCTTATCTTGAAAACATTAAGAGGGACTCCTTCTAAGTCACCTGAGCTTAGGCACCCTTTTGAGCATCTTTAACCCATTTCCAACAATGATGAATCAACATAATTTCCTTTATACCTTATCTCTCAAATTCTACTACAGAGTCCTCTAATCTTAGGACCTGATCATTTACAAATCTCCCCCTTTGTTTATGCATGAGGATTCAATACATTGACAAAGCACCTACCTTGGTTTGATCAAGTAATCAAATCAACATACTTGAGTTCACATCTGTAGTAGACTTCTTCATATCTCCATTATGACTAGAACATCTCACATATGCTCCCCCTCACATCATTTACAACTCTTAAAGCCTTTCAAACTATCTAAGTTAGCCCCCCTAACTCCATGCCCCATTTAGATCATGATATCTTCAAAAATACTTCTCAATGAACTAGATCTACCATGAACTCTTCAACAATATCCACACTCAGTCAATATCCTTATGAAACCACCAATAGATCTCAAATATTCATTAGATCAACTTAAACAACTAAAGCAAACATTAATAACTCTCATATGGATCTCAAAATAATTGCCCTTTATCCTCTACAAGCCATCATGGTTTAAAACCTTTTTATATCTCTCTTATGGAACTATCTCATACTTAGAACACTATGAATTCCATGACAGACATAACTTATCATATACATAACTCTAAGACCTTCTTCATGATACCAATAATATGACAACACATTCTCCTCATACTCTATACTAACCTTCCCTTTAGTCTTCATCATTTTGACTAATCAGTTTAAGCAACAAAAATTAACAAGTTATTAACTTCAAAACAAAAAACCCTGAACACACCTTGATCATATTAGAACAAGATCAACACATCTTTCTTATGAAAATAGAACGTTTTGATAATTCACCATCATAATACTTTGAAGTAGTTACATAAAACTGATTACTCCCCCTTAACCAAGTACATATTCTCATGACCTTTCTTGTCCTACAATATCAACCAAAGCTCAACTAACATCCACTATGCTTCCTCTTGCTAAAAATTATCTCCTTGAAACCTAGAGAGAGACACCCCTAACCCACATTGTCCTAGAATAATGTGAAACCAAGAGTTTCCCATAACTCCTCATATTCTCTCTCCTTCTTGGACAACTTGAACTGATTATTCTTCTTATTCTTCTTTTGTTTGAATGAATTAACTTGTTTATCACTTTCTTTTTCTTCTAGGATGGTATTGACAATACATGAAGAAAATAAAGATTCTTGGCATATGTTTTCACTTAAAGTATCACTCTCACATTTCAAATTATCAATACTTGACTTTGTCAACTGATATTCTTTATAGAAAAATTTCTCAACAACATCAATTTATTTACTTAAGTTTATAGATTCCTTAGGACAAGTTTCAACTACCTTGATCTCTTTAGTGAGCTTTGTCTCTTTATTATTAACATGAGCAGATAGTGAGTACCCTTGGCATTCTTCAACCTGTGTAACATCTTCTACCATGGCAAAAATTCCACTTGGACCTACAGACTGATCATGGCACATACTTTACACTTTTTTTTTCCATATTTTAACTTGCCTTCTACCTTGCACTCTAGGACCCTAAAATCACTTATTATGACTTGATGCCCTTTGTTTACATAACTTAGCAATGTCATCAATTCCTAGACAATTTTAGCAAACCACTCTTCTTGATGGAAACTCAACTTGTCTTACCTTGTTAGGACAAAATCTTGTAATGTGTCCTATGTCATAATAACTATAGCACTCACTTTGACTCACAATAATTGATTGATGATTCTATTCATAGTTCTAAGAAAATTCATTCCTGGAAGGTCTTCTACACTCTCTATCCTTATGACCGAATTGATTATAAGTGTAGTAGTAACCATTAAAGTTTGCATACCTCATTGCATTTAGTTGTCTAATTTGATTTGTCTTCCTTTTTTTTAGCAACTTCATTTATTGATTGATTGTTGATCTTCAAAGTCTGATTATTCTTGTTCACAAAAGTCTTCAAGTCATCATGATTAGTATTCTTTTATTTTTCTATGTATCCAAGACCAGTTCTATCATTTACATATTTTTGACTACTCAGAATGTTATCTAGATTAATTGATCCCTTTTCAAACTTCATAAATGACTTAACTTGACTTGAATTCTTTTTTAACTCATCTCTTAAAAAACCAATCTCAGTTACATACCTTAAACATTTAACTTCTTTGGCCTTCAATTTTTCATTCATAGTCTCTCCCTGATAATTAAGAAGCTTGACTAAATTTTTATAATCTTTGAAGTCTTCATATATTCTTGCCTTAAACACTACCTTCTTCAGCCATGAAGAGAGCTTAATATTTAGTAGGACCATCATCTTTATGATCATTCTCAAAATCACTACCATCATTATCATCACATGAGCTGTAATATCCCTTGGTGTAGAGACTCCTCTTGTCCTTGTAAAACTTCTTTTGGCCATTATACCTTTTGAAATTGTTCTTACTCTTATCAGAAATAAATTTCTTCTTGTCATTATCATGATAATATTCATGTTCTTCATTATCATTTCCCTTGTGCTTATGAGGACACTTATTGGCAAAGTGACCTACCTCTCCATAATTGAAACATTTGAAGTGATGTTTACCCTTATACTTGCCTGAACCTATTTTCAATTTCCTTGTAAACAAAGAAATTAGTTCATCTTCAACAATATCATCATACTTGACTTCCTTACCTTGATTTTTATTCTTCTTTGGATTCATTTTTGTCTTGAATGTTATTTCCTTCTTTAGTGGTTTGTCATCATTGAATCTCATCTCATAGGCTATGCAATTACCATGTAGTTCATCCATGTTCATTTATGTGAGATCATGAATCTCTTCAATGGTAGAAATCTTTCAATCAAATTTGAGGGTAAGAGACCTTAATACCTTTTTCACAATAATATCTTTTTCAAAATCCTCTCCTTGACATTTGATGATGTTCACAATCTCATCAACTTTTTACAAAAATGATGTCACTAAATCCTTTTCCTTCATCTTGAGACTCTCAAATTGTCCTCAATGAGTTTACAACTTGGAAAAATTGACCTTTGAATCCCCTTCATATATGATATAAAATTTATCCCATATCTCTTTAGTATATTTACAATGGATTACCTTAGTGTACTTAGTCTCTAAAAGACCCATAAGTGATGGCATTAATTGCCTTATATTTTCTCTCCCACAAATTCTTATTAGCTGTACTAGTTGGAAGGGTTGAGGGGGTTGAATATAAATCCATAAAAAATTGCCAAATGTTAAACCCTATTGACATAATGTAGGTATTCATTCTCACACTCGACAAAGCATAATTGGACCCTTTAAACATCAATGAATAATTAGTTGAAAATCCTCTTTGCATTTGATAACTACCCATATTATACCTTGGATCACCTTCAAGTGGTTAAACTTGCATAGAAGGTCCTTATCTAATACCAATTGTTAAAGGTAAAATCATTGAGAGGGGGGGAGGGTGAATCAGGGATGCAATATAATCCAATTTAATTCCCAATTCTTAAACATTTAACACATACAATCGTGATGCATACAAATTAACCATTGCAATAAATATAAAAAGATCAAACACATAACACATGAAATACATGGGAAATCATCTTGGGAGATAAAACCCACTAAACCTTGCGAGATGGACTATAATCCTAAAATAACAAGATCCAACATTTAGACTAGCACTAACTAATCAAGGAACACCCATCCCACAAGAAGGAACCAACCCCATAGAAAACCAAGTACCCACTCATCTACCTTGATTTGATCACCAGATTTAATGTCTTCTACACCTAATGATGGACTTATCTTGATTTCACTCTTATTTACCCTTCAATCTTTTTCAAACAACCTCTAGAGCTTACTCACTCAATCTACCTCTTCTAAGCTCACTAGGTTCAATGACCTATGTGTCCTACATAAACTTGATTAGATAAACATGATTGACACTATTTTCTATCTGATGGTCCTAAATGACATGTACCTTCTATTTCAAAGGTTCTCTCCTCTACCTAGCATCATGCTCTCTCAACACCACCCCACAAAGGCTAATTATGCCTACTATTTATACTATAAACTCATCTAACCCATCTTGGTTAGCCAAGATGATTAACATAATTATTCTAACTTTGAAATAGGTCTTAATATATTTTACATGTAAGAGCCCCAAAATCCTTAGGTTGGTCATTACCTCATTAACCCCAAACCACCATTAGGTCTTAGTGAGACCTAAAACAATTAGGCCTACTCACCCATATGTTACAACTTGTAACCTCTTGGACCAAATTTAGATTCCACAAATGATTAGAACATATCAAAATTATATTGAATATACCCTTTCTCAATTCGTCATGGGTCCATGCCACTTGGAACACCCAACTCAATACTTGAGCGTAACAATTAGGTTTCCTTGCTCTTCAGGCCTTTATACACAAAAAATAGAATCTCAAAATTTTGGAGCAACTACTCAAATATTTTCACATAGACATATGATTATATCACATGGGTGAAACCTTCAAGCCTTTTAAACACTTCCATGTGCCTTATACACTTTAACACAGGATCTAAGCACTCAAATAAATTCTCTTAAAATGACCACTCAAACTGGTCATATATAGTCAAAATATAGTAAAGTTATTTTGACTCTCTATATATTATTAGGGGAATATCATGACAACCAATGCCTTATTATAATCCTTTGATAATTATAAAATATTTCCACAATCATTTTCTTCTTCAAGTCTACTCATAACATCTTCAACTTACCTCTACAAGATGCTCACTCAAATTGCCAGTGTATTCAATAAACATAGTCAACTTATAAGTCTTTATCCATACTGAATATGCATTGGTCAAACCTCAAAATCCATAAATATGGTCCTTTTGTTTACAACACTCTCTAATAGTTAGTTCATATTGAAATATCTAAATACCATCAATAACTCTTCAATTATCCTTCTTGGGTTACTTGCAAAACATGGTCAAACACATAGTTAAATTTGGAGCTCAATATATTCAAATGTAAAAATATTCAAACATTATAATAAAAACTTATGGATTTGCCTTGAATTTATCTACAACTTTTATTTTTAAACCATTATCAAATTTTGCATATATCAAAAGTTATAGCTCAAATATTATAGACTAGTTTTTCATTTGTTAATTTGAATATTCAAATTCCAATGGTCACTATATAAAGCAAAAAGCTTCAGATATGTGTCTTTATATAGTGTCCTCATATATATTGCTCAAAAATTATCTATCAATATCCTTATGAGACTCCTAAATTTAACTTACATTACTCATTGTTGACCTTAGATCCTGGCTTTTGAGATCAAGCCACTTAACAACCCCACATGCCCTCTATGCATTCTATTGACTTATTGACTTAATATTCATCATTGATATTTATATGTATGGTCGAATGTGCTCCATAAATATTCAATCTATTTGATCAAACATGCACCATTGATCTTCCTCTACATGGTTGAATGTGCTCCATCGATCTTGAACTGATTGATCAAATATACACCATTGAGCTACTTGCTAGATATCCATAATTATGACACATGTCTTCATTGTGTTCATTCTCAATATCTTTGACTTATTGACTTTTATCTCACCATTTATCACTATTTTACAAGTTTAATGCTCACTATTAGATCCTTATTTGGGCAAATTAATTTCTCACCATATCTCTTTATCTTCCCTATCACTCGCTCATCGTTGGATCTTCATCTATTAGTTTAGATGCTTTCCATTGATCTTCATCACTTGATTAAATGCTCACCATAGATCTTTGATATCACAAAATTTTCTAAGTATGGGAACTTATTAAACTCTATCTGATAAACTAACTTTTCACCTTAATAAATTTTTCCATGCCCCATATCTAGACTTGAAACTTGAACCATATGATCTCCTCATATATGGGAATCTATCCATATATCAAGCTTATCTTAAAATATTCACATATGTGAATGCTAATGTCATCAATCTACTCACTTAGATTTATCTATCAAAATGACTGCTTGAACCTAGAAACTCATATGACTACTCTGATGAATTATTTTCACTTCCATAAGCACTCTAAGCACTCAAAACACCCCATAGGGTCTCTACAACATGACCATACCATCAATAACATCCACCATCTACCTATCTAAGTCAAAAATTGAATAAATATGAAAGAACACAAAATCACACTTTGTCATTATCATTCTAGCACACATGACACCTCATCAACATCCTTGGTCACCTTGGAGACATCATTGACAAACCTCCAACACAACTTTGACTCACTAACATTCTAGACAATGTGACACAAAATCCACTATATCTTTCTTGATTCCCTTCCAAAAATATAATGGTCTAACCTTTGACATGAACTTGGTTACTCTTGAATGTCCTAAATATGGGGCATTGTGTAGTTCCTTTAGCACTATGCTTCACATATTCTCTTGATCTAACACATACATCCTTACATTGTAATGAAAAATACCATCACTCTCTAATATAAATCCTTTATACTTAGGACTCTCAACATTCTTAGATAAAGCTTTCCTAACTTTATCATAAATTCATCTCTTTGTGATAATGCGATCACTCAATCCCTGAATGTAATCTTGATAGTAACCATAAATTCCATGTACCTTCTATGACTAAGGGCATTAGATACTCTATTTTCATTGCCTTCAATATAGTTGATATCAAAATAATAATTAGATAATAACTATAGCTAGCATCTTTATTGAGCATTAAGATTTAGTTGGGTGAATATGTACTTTAGTCCCAAGTTACCTATCTTGAGGTCAAATGGTTTTCCCAACAAGTAATGCTGCCAAACTTGTAAAACATGAAAAATTGCTATAAGTTCTATGCACATAACTATGCACCTATTGAAAAATCTTGTCTAGCCATGGTCTTTATAGCTCAAAAACTACACCATTACATGTTGAATAATAAGACCATGTTCATTTCAAAATTAGATCCACTCAAGTATCTACTATCTAAAATAGATTTGCAAGGTAGAATTGATAAATGGATAATGATTCTCAGTGAGTTTAACATAAAGTATGTTAATCAAAAGGCAATCAAGGGATAAATTCTTGTAGATCAACTTGTCGATGTACCTCTCATAGACACATAACCACTCACATTTAAATTTCTTGATGAACCCATAATGACCATAATTGACACACCCCTTGAGGAGTATCCCTAGAAGCTATATTTTGATGGCTCATTTACTACACATGGATCAGGGATAATCTTATTATTTATTACACCAAAAGGAGATCTAATCCCTAAATCATTCAAAATTAGCTTTCCTTGTACAAAAAACATGACCGAGTATGAAGCACTTGTTATAGGACTTCAACAAGTAGTGCATTAGAATATATTTCATCTCCACATTTATGGTGATTTTGAATTAATCATCAATTAGTTTATAAATCATTTTTAGACCAAAGATGATAAGTTGGTTCCATATAAATCCATGGTCGACACTCTTAAACAATAAATTGCCAACATTCAGTTTGAGCACATACCAAGGGCTAGTAACAAAACTATAGATGCCATGTGTTTTAGTAACTCTCTGATTTGACAAATAGATAAAGCTAGAGAGTATTAGTTCCTCATTGAGAATTTTTCAGTGCCATCTCATGAACCTTCAACCATTGCAATGATTTGTGATATAATTGGTCCTAATTCTATTTGCTACTCAGACATCTAGAAATACATTCATGACCAAGTTATACCACCTAACCTATCTCAGAAACAAACCAAAGCCTTTTTTAATCATTCCACTTATTATACTCTATTAGGATCCACTCTTTATCACCATAGTTTTGATGGAGCTTTACTTTATTGTTTAACTTCAGTAGAGTCTACTCTAACATTAAGAGAAGTTTATGAAGGAGTATGTGGAGCTCATTCTAGTAGGGTAGTCCTATCTAAATATCTCTTTAATACTATTTATTATTGGCCAATAATGGACACACATGCCACTATATATGTAAAAAGTGTGATAAATGTCAATGACATGCTAATTTGATTCATGCCCCAATAAAAACTTTGAAATTGATGTTGACACCATGGCCATTTTCTACATGGGGACTTGACCTCATTGGGAAGATCAACCCCACTTCATCTGACAACCATAAACATATCCTTACTACCACTAAGGATTTCACTAAGTGGGTTAAAGATATACCCCTCACTTACGTGACTAGAAAGCAAATTTCTGAATTCATCTTCAACCATCTCATTTGCCACTATAATATCTCCACTAACATTATATCAGATAATGGAGGATCATTCAAAAACAAAGATGTAGACCAACTATGTAATAAATATAACATCACACAACATTTTTTTATAGCATATTACCCTCAAAGTAATAGGGAAGTTGAGTCATCCAAAAAAATTGTTATCAATATCCTTAAAAAGATTGTCAATGATGTTAGTCATGATTGGCACCTATAGATATTTCCTACCCTTTGGGCATATCGTACCAATCAATGTACCCCCATAGGAGCCACTCTATACTCACTTGTTTATGGTACTGAAGCCATCCTTTTCATTGAGGTTGAATTGCCTTCAGTATGCATCTCTTTCAAGCATGTCCTAGATGATCATGACTATTGAATAGCTTGCCTGAAAGATCTAGACCTACTTAATGAAAAATGCATAGTTGCACTCAACAATATTCAAACATATTAAAACTGACTCAAAGGCCACTATAATCATCATGTTAAGTATTAAAAATTTGAACTTGGTGATCTTTTTCTTAAAGAAAACCAAAAATATACCATGGCTAAGAAGAAGCATAAAGGAAAATTCAAACCAAACTAGATAGGGCCTTTCATCATTATTGCATATTATAGATGAGGAGCATATAGGCTTACCACACCAGATGGAGAGGAACTTTTTGAGCTAATGAATAATATTCATCTCAAGTGGTACTATGCTTGAGTGCTAAGGTGTATTGTCTATAAGGATCATTTTAGTTATGCCATTTTATTACTATTCTTCTTTGTAAAAAAACCATCCTCATCTATCCTCTTCATCGTATCCACTTTTTTATTCTGACCTATTAGCCCAGTGTGGTCTAAAGCCTAGCCCATTTAACCTTAGTTTTTTCCATTCATTACACATCATCAAGGTATTTGATTAGTTTCATTAGTTGGTTTAAGTACTTTAGATAGAGATCACATTTTGGGATAGTGTGACAGAAGCTTCGGTAATTGCATCTTTTGTTTGTTATTCCTTTCTTACCACTAGTCTTGTTACTAATTATAAACACCTTTGGTAAAATTAATAACATTGATCTATGCCATTGTGTCATGGTTATAACCACCTATGGGAAAACTAGGGGCAACATTAAGCCTTGATGTATGAAATTGACACTTTCTATATCATCCTATGCCTTTTTACCAACTGTGCCTATTTTGTTTGAATTGACTTCTTTACTAGTAAAATTCCTCTTCTGTGGGGTGGAACTATAGTGACTTGAGGTCCTAATTTAGGACTTTATAGGTGTGATCAATACTTGTTGAGGTTAGCTCAGTCACCCTTTTTCCCATGCTCTCACCATTTTACGAGCAACCTAAGATTGAATGCTTTCACCATTTTATGAACAACGTTAGTTTAAACACTCTCACTATTTTATGAGCTTGAACCATTTAGTGTCTCATCATTCTTGATTGAGTTGAGACACTCTAAAATAATTCCAAAAACATTTAAAAAATCATTGGAAAAGAATAAAAACATTGACCAATTCTTTGCCTTAAGGATTATGGGAACCCTTACTAAGTTACAAGCAAATCACTTGTCTTTTATTTTCCCCATCATTTTTGTCCTTTTCCTCTCACACACTTGTTATTTTTCAAGACCATTTTATTTTTTTTCATCAGTTATCACATTCTTCCCATTCCCTAGGAGAAATACATTTGGTGTAAAGTTTTTTAATGGATATTACATCTATGGAACTATGTAAGTAGTGTCCACTTGCCTAGTGTATATGGATATAGCTCAGCCACCCACTTCCTTTTCTTCTAATCCCCCATTTTGCTCATTTGTTATGTTGTCACCTATTTTTTAGGGGTAATATTTGTATGGTTTCTATTGCATTATTTTTTGTTTGTTTTTGCTTCTTTTATTTATTTGTATATCTATTTATTTACTTTCAACACTATTGTCTTGATTCAACTTATGTGTGTTCATTGGGTGATTCTTTGTCTACACTTACACTTGAATCCATCAATATTCATATGTTTACATTTTCATCATGGTTTTTATCATTGGTACATTGTTTTCCATTGAAAATTAGATTATGAGAGTTAGTCCTCATTCATATTTTGGCCAAGTCCTCATGATGTTATATCATGATGCCTACCGACATGTGCTACAACAAACCCTAGATTCAAGAAGTCTATTTAATAATGGAAACATTTATTTAGTACTGACATCTTGGTTTAATCCTAATCATATCCCAAATAGAGTGATTAACCATGAAATAATTGTAACCTTTATTGGTTTAGATGAACATCTCCATACTAGTAGGTTATTGCAATTCATCATTACTCTCTATGTTATGTTATCATCATCCTCAACCAAGTTTACCTATTTTCCATAATCGAGGTCCAATGATTATAACCATCACTGGGAAAATCATTGCACACCATCCCACCTGCATTTATCAATGATTATAACCGTCTTTGGGAAAATCATTATGTTGTCACCACTTTACTTTTTATGCCTATACAAGGGCATGTTATTATCTTATTTGTGTATCATAACTGGGGTAGCTCAATCTTCTCAATGATTATAATAACCTTTGGAAAATTATTGAGTTATCATACCACATTACCATTATTGGGATACAATGTTTATAACTGCCTCTGGGCAAACCATTGTGTACCATCCCACTTGCATTCTCAATGATTTTGACAACTTTTTTAGTATGATTGTGTTTTCACCACATCATCTTTCCTTTCTTTGGTCACCTCATTTCACTTCTTTCTTTTTCAGGGATCATTTTCTAACTTACTTGTGCCAACCGTTCCCTTGAGGGGGCATCATACAGTTAGTTTATGATCATTATAGTTGTAAGGATACAAGACCTTTTAATTCTTTGATAAGATGATACTATTCTTATATCTTGCAACATCTTCCCAAATAGGGACAAGCTGTAGACACCTAAATTTGGCCATCAATAACCTCTAATCAGGGTTTTGGCCAATTGACACCTAAAATTCACAATTTGGCCTAAAAATACTAAAACACGCTAAATAATGTGAAACTAACATATTCAAATGACAATTTTGGCTAGGGTATCACTAAATGGGGCAATGCAATTTATGGGCTAGCTAACTTTGATCAGAGCATTTTGAGTCAAAATGCCAAATTTACACCTGGATGCTTTGGATTTATTTCTTATCAAACCTCTTGCACAAGACATGTGCCTTTGTTATTTATAGTTGGTAACATCCTAAATGGGAATATTATTCCAATGCATTTGACATCACCTTCCAATTCTAATCTGATCAAATTTTGGACCAATAACAAGGCATTCTGATCAATTTGAGTAATTTTTGTATAAAGTGCTTAATCATGCTTAAGAGTTAATTAACCCAAATTAAGGTTTAATTAATAATTCCATGGAAACTTGTTGAATACTTATTTTTAGAAATGAATATTGAATATCTACATCATCAAGTGACTTTATTTCTTTGGAAGACATTCCTAGGCCATAAATGCCACAAATATTAGGATTCATGCCCTCCATGCCTCATCAATGCCTTCCATGATGCCGTCCATGAATCTTAATTTCCCCTTCTTTCAATGTCATGATGAGTATAATTAAAAACTTATTTTTAAAAATTGAATTAATCCTCAACCACACATCTCAATTTTAGGATGGATGCTTTTGCTTGATTTTAGACATTCTCAGAATTATATAAATAGAGAGACCATGAACATCATTTCTAAGACTTGATAATGCAAAGTTATAGTGAAAAAATGATTCCAAAATCTATTGAATTAATGTTACAATGCCAAATTTATTCCAAGCCAAGCCAAGCCACAAGCCAAAGATGCCAAGGAGAGATGGAGGTAGCCAAGATTCAATTGCCAAGGACTTCATGAGCATAAGCTGAGAAAGCCACCACTACAAAGGAATTTGGAGCATCCAAGGAAGGTGAAGGAATTATTGTGTTTTATTCCTTAATGTTTAGTTGTGTTTGTCATTTGTTTTTTTACTAAGCTCTCCCTAGTGTCTAGGCCTAGAGATGTTATGCTAGTTAGTGTGTTTCTTTCATTTTGTTTTCATTTTAGAACTAATCCCATACTAACCATCCTAGCTTGAGTCAAATTCCTAAATCACAAGGATTCGATGAAAGTGATTGGCAAGGGATTTGGTGATAATCATTTAAGAAACATTGAGTAGGGTTTTGGGTCTATAGTTGGTGATAAGCTCAGGATATATAGATTTGGTAATAAATTTTATATTACCTCTATTTATTGTGGGTCCAAGAGACTAATTTTAAAAGGCTTCTTTGTAGACTTATAGCAACTCAGGGCTAATAAACTCCCATGTACCTTCATAAAATTTACAAGGGAAGCCATCAAGGCTGGGGGCTTTGTTAATGCTCATATAGTTGAAATACTATGCAAGCTCTTGTAAGGTGAGTGGGGAATCACCTATTTTTTGATCCATTAGCTTGAGATTATGAGGTACCACATCAAGGAAATTTTGAAAAGCTTAGGATAACTTAGTTGTGAAAGGTTGTGCATGGAAAACCTACTTGTAATTCTCAATAAAGGTTGAAGAGATATCAAACTAGGATGTAATATAGAATTGAGACACTTGAATGGATTTAATTTTCCCATGAGCTTGATTATCTTTAAAATATTTAAAAAAATCCTTGGAGGCTTTGTCACCAAATTTTAGCCAATGCAACCAATCTTAGAGCTAAGCACCTCTAATTGTATTACTATCCACCACTATGAGGTGGTGTTTAAGGGAGACATCTAGCCTCTACAATTATATGTCAAAAGCATTAGTCTTAAAGGAGGAAAAACCCCATATGAATTCCTTGATTTTGGCCTCATTTGAATGCTTGTATATCTAGGTGACATATTTTCCATGGTGGTAGAGGAAGTAAGTGGTGCACATAATTACCTCATTCCACCACTCAATCCAACTGGTAACATATGGGGGCCATGGGGCTAGGTTATAGATCCTCTATATGATTTAAATGGTACAATCATGAATCTTCATATAGATATTAAGAATAAATTGATTATATGGCACATTGTACTACCCAAAAGTCTATTCCACTTTGTAAGAGATGAGTGAGTGATCTAAAAAAGTAATAACTAAGTGGATATTGACAGGTTGGCCATCAATGCTAGAAAATTAAAATAGATTTTTATCTAAAATCATAAAGCAACCAAGGCATTTGATCACTTTTTGATCCCCATATTGGTAGTTTGACCATATAAACTAAGATGTGGGATTAAATGTCCACCATCAAAGGAGAGGGTCTGCCAGTCCCCATTTATTTTTGAAATAGTACCAAGCCTCACGTTCACAAACACACAAATTTATGGGGAGGGACCCAAATTTTTCTTGGAAGTGTTCAATCAAACAAAAATCACTGCACACAAGCCACCTGATAGGAGTTAACATGTTTTCTAAATATCACCAAAGTAGGGAGCAGTTAGGGACATCATTGGGAGCATAGATGTTGAGAATGCCAAATGGATGGCTATCAATGTCAATAATATAGACTACCTAATGTGATGGGTCCTCTCCCATGGTAATGATGTTAGAGGAGACCTTAGGAGTAATTAAAATGTAGGAACTACCACATATTACTTCATTCAAGTTGGTGACCTAGATGGCATCTAACCAAATGTTGTGTAGGGACGTTTGGAGGAGAAATGTAGAAATCTTAACTTCCTATAGATAGAGAACATCTAGAAAACCAATCTATTGAAATGTATCTCACATATAGTATTTAAAGGTATACTTTGTAAGACCCATAACATTCCATGATAAAAAATTCATAGGGAGAGATCATCCATTTGAATCTCCCCTTGCCCATCCTAAAAGTTTGCTAATTTTACAAAGGTATCATTTTAATGAGGCTAAGAAATTCCATATCCTACAATAAAATGGCATCTGACATCATGCTCCTCCCAAAGAGAGTCAATTCCCCCATGAGGTGGGCTGTAAGACCATCGAGAGAGTGAGTGACTAATTGTGCGAACCTCAGCCTTAAGCATCCTAAAATTCTAAGAGGCTAAATAAATGCTTTATGGGTTGAAAGGAACTGGGTTTGTAGTATGCAGTAGATAAGTCCCTTCAATGGGTGTGATAACTAGAGGAGAATCCTATAGAGGTGGTAGATGGGTTGTGATTTATGGCTTAGGGACTGATGACCATTTTGGGGTTATTGTGTTCTAGGTATCACCTTGGTCTCTCAATTTTGTCTTCTTAGTTTAAGGAGGCTGAGGAGGATTTGGACAACCCATATGAGGACAATCCTTGATAAGGTGGTTCAAGGCATAATAATGGAAGTGATTTTTGTGAAGGTTGAAATATAAAACATTTTGTGACCACTGTAGACACCTAAAACTAGCCACTGATAACATCTAACCAAGCTTTTGACCAATTTCTACCAAAATGCACAATTTAGTCTAAAAACATTAAAACATGCTAAATGATGTGAACCTATTATATTCAAGTGTATATTTTGGCCAAAGTGGCACTAAATGGGGTAATGCAATTTATGAAGTAGCTAACTTTGATCGTATCATTTCAAGTCAAAATACCAATTTCACACCTAGGTGCTCTAGATTGCTCTTTTCTATCAAATTTCTTGCACAAGACACATGCCTTTGTAATTTTGTGTTGAAAAAATCCTAAATGGGAATAAGGATCCAATGCATCTAAAATTGTCTTCCATTCCAATCCATTCAAATTTTGAGCCAATAATATGACATTTTGACCAATTTAATTAATATATGTACTAAGGGCCAAAATCTACAATAAAAGTGACTAATCATGCTTAAAATCTAATTAATCCAAATCATGAGCCTAATTAAATATTCCATGGAGATTTTTTAATATTTTTTTGGAAATGAATAGGAAATATTTGCATCATCAAGTGACATAATTTCTATGGGGTGGCATTCACAAGCTATAATTGCATAAAATATTAGGATTAATCCACCCCATGCCTCATTAAGACCCTCCCATGCCTCATTGATGCCTCCCATGCCTCATAAATGCCCCTCTATCCCAAATATTTATGGAAGATATATGTAATTTAATTACATAATTGGATTTATTCATGGCAATGCATCTCAATCTTGAAATGGATGATCATGGTTGATCCTAAATCATTTTGAAAATCTATAAATAGAAGAGCCATGAACATGAATTTTAAGATTTGATAATGCAAAGTTATAATGGTAAATTGATTCTTAAGCTTCATGCAATTAGTGATATTACGCACAAATATTGAGCTAAGGCCATCACAAGCCAAAGGTGCCAAGAGGAAATGAAGGTAGCCATACTCCATTGAATAAGATCTCTTAAAGCACAATCCAACAATAAAGTTTTGACCTTTTATTTGTAGAACCTATTTGAATAAAACCATTTCAATCTAAATTATTCTTTTCACACATCATTTGGATGTCTAAAATGAATTAGGAATCCTTCTTTTTGATGTTTAAATAAATTTTTTATGATGTTTATTGGTTAAGTTTTTGTGGTTTCTTTCAAAGTTCACAACTTAAGGACAAGGGGGAAAAAATAACACCACCACACTTTTCAATTAATTACTTAAAAATGAACTCATTTGTCAATGTCTTTATTCAATAGTTTCTTAATTAATTTTGTTTGGAAAAAAAGAAGGACATTGCATGTATGCTCTCCCATCCATCCTTTTTAGGGAACTTTTAGGATCAAAAACACCATATTTATTGCAAAGTGATTTAGTCAAAGGCATTAAAGATAATTTATTAAGGATCTCCTCAAATACCCATATGGCTTGAGTAACCTAGACATAACCTTTAAAGCTCTTTCACTTAGTCATTTATTTCTATTTCATCTTGGCTTGTGAGGGGGACTTCATTACCTCCCATGGGTTCTATAGGGAAGCTTTGACTTGAGGTTTCATCTCTTGACATCAACTTCATCAACCCCACTAAGATAAGAGGTTTGAATGGTAAAACCACCTTTTATTGTTGGGATTAAGCAATGGGATGTATCTGCACATTGAACATCACACTACATTGAGCAAGCGATGGATGTAGTGGTTGCAAAAAAGGCAAGACCTTTTTGCACCAAGTAAAGTGCCATGATCACCTAATTAAAGTACACTTATTTTGAATCATTTGGTATGAAATTCATTGTGCAATTTATCCACCTAGAACATTCAAAAAATAAATAGTGTAGTTAACCCCATTTTACCATACCTTGTAAGTTTAAGATTTAATATGATTAGTTACTTGGTTTGTCTTGGTATTAGCTTGGTCTTGTTTGAGAGTCAAAACTTGTTTTTTTAAAAATGACATAAATAAACACATTGTCCCCAAATTTTTTTGAACAAAGCAATTGTTATGCTGCCCAAGTGAAAAACATCTTTTTTCATGTTCAAATCATCATCATACACTTTGTATCATATCTTCCAATTTGGTGTAGTTATGCTACCCATTTGAGTCTATACCTTTTTCCATATTTTCTTTAACTCCTTTATTGGTAGTTTAAATCAAAAATTGGACTTTTATAAGTTCTAAGGGTTGATGTATTAATTTTGGTTCTCCACTTTTCACTTTGACTTATTTTAACTTGAGTCCAATTTCCAATTTGAATTGAGGGCTATTTTTAGACTCAACATCATTATCATCATTTGATAAAGACTCAATTCATCTCATGTGTTTAGTAATTCTGAGTCATACAATTTTACTACCCACCCTATTTTTCCATTTATCCATTTGATAGCACACTCATGACTTAGATAAATTATCCAACTTTGTGTTTAGGTATCATTTGAGTTGAGGAAAGTAATGTTACACTGTCTACATCATGGTAAACCATTTTTTTAGTGAAATCTTGAAACAAGTATTTATCACACCTTTTGAAAATTTTAACATTGTTATCCTACTCAAAGTATTTTAATTTTTTTTCATAGACGTCTTTGCATAGAGTCCAAGTTATTTCAAAGTTTCAACAATTTCTATTTTTATTTGAGAGTCTTTGTCTAGCATAGTTATCCTATTCACTTTTATCTAGTTTATTCATAGAGCCTATCCTCGTCATTATTTATGCCTTTGTTTGGGAGAAGACAACCTTTTCCCTAGGTGCCTTTTACCTTCTGCCTTATACTGATTAATCATGTTTATGTTTGATTTTGTGTGTTGGGTCTATGTAAAAGCCATTTAAAAACTTGTTAGATTAAATGAAATCACATCAATCCTATTTTTCAAGCCTAGATTTTGACATAATTTGCCCAAAAGTCCTAACATAGCCTGTTTGAGCCTAACTTTTGACTCTGCATTTGGATAAAAGACCTAGTGACTCTTTTCCCTTTGCTAGTTTAGACCTTGTTTGGAACACTTTGACCTAAACTTTTGACATGCTAGTTTTTATTTATAAACTTGACCTTTTATGTGTATGATATTTGATGTTAGATTATTTTATGCCAAGTCTTAGCACAAACCATTTTGGAGATACAAATCGAGGATCAAATCATTGTTTGGAAATACAACTCCACCCTTTTGACAAAGTTAGACCAAGTTTGAACAATTTGTCCTTTGCACATAGTTTTTTAGAGTTTGTATAACTCTAAGCATTTTGTTTTATAGATTTCATCATTTATGTAGACACATCTAATGACACTTACGGTTGAATCACATATAATTTAGGTTATGATAGAATGGCCACACAAATTGACTATAACCAAATTACTGCCTATGATCCAAATCAAGACCTTGATTGGTATGAAGAGGCTTATGAGGAGGAATTTGTTGAAGACCCAACTACAGATAATGTAATTTGGGATATGGATCCATACCCTCTTTATAATAATGATTACATAGAACATAATCAAGAACCAACTTATGATCCAACTTGAAATTGGGATGATATGGTTTATGAAGAGGAGTTAGATGCTTTGGCTTGTGTGAGCTACCAAGATACACAATGCCACAAACTTATCCTTCTAAGACCTTTTCCTTTGGCTTATGTGAACAACCAAAATCCACAATGCCTTATCATTATCCAACCATTGATCATTCTTCATCTATTACCAATAGTTCCCTAGTTTAGAAAACCATATCCAATATAATCACAACCTCAATCAAACCAACCATTCAAATACCAAGTTGTGTTCAAAATTGGTATTTTCCAACTCCTTGGACACTAAGGCCAAAAAACCAACCAATTTGAGATAATTTTATTGAACCAACCATTTGTGATAAGTGAACTTGTGATGAATCATCATTTGATCCTATACCTATTTTTGAGAAGTCTCACTCTGATGAGCCAATCTTTATTGAGTCACTTGTTAATGATTATAATCACCTTCAAAAAAATCATTACCTAGACTATATGCCTATTTTTCAAGATCCTCCCTTTGACAAGCTAGTCTTTAAAGCGTTGTTTCTTGACCTTTTCTTACCATTGAGGAGTATCACTTTAATAAACTAGTCTTTTTGGAGCCTATTATGCTATCAAAGGACATTGCTTGTCCAATACTAAACATTCAACAAGATAACATTGTAACAGAGTACCCATCAGATGAAGAATAAAAATTAGAGTCAGGTTTAATTCTTAGAATAACACTAGATTTAGCATCACAATTAGAATCAAAATCAATCTTGACATTAGATTTAGAGTTAATTAAGTCATAATCAGATTTAGAAATAGAATACATTCATGATTGTTACAATATTGGTTATGCATGCCTTGTAGATCAGTTTGAATACATTTGTGATCCTTCTATAGTTTTTGAGGATGATTACTTCAGCATAACCTTCAGTTCTCCTAGTATATTCTATGAGGATTGTGATGCCAACCCCCATTCCATTACCATTGAACATGCCATTGAATCAACATCAGTCTTGACATTGGATTTAGAGTTCATTAAGTCATAATTAAATTTATAAATAGAATACATTCATGATTGTTATAATATTGGTTATGCATGCCTTTTAGATCAGTTTGAATACATTTGTGATCCTCTGTAGTTTTTGAGGATGAATACTTTAGCATCACCATAAGTTCTTCTAGTATATTCTATGAGGATTGTGATTCCAATCCCTATTCCATTACCATTCCACATGTCATTACCACCAACTAATTTAGCTATTTCATTTACATTTCATCTCCCACAAGTGTCAATTAGGACTAACAAAATAAAACTTTTTAAAACTAAATGCATGATGACATAGTAGTTGAAGAAGAGCAAGGAGGCCAAGACCACATTCATGTAGTATAAGAACACTCTCCTAGTGAAACCTTTTCAGAGGATCTAGGAGACAATCAAAATTTAAACTCAGCATCTTCTAGTGAAACTTTTTAAAAAGTGATAGAAGATAGTCAAAGTAAAAATCCAATGTTCACTAGTGAAACCTCCTTGGAGATGCTACAAGACAATCAAGATAACTTCATTGGTAAAAACCTCATCGAGGTACCGATAGATAAACACAAAATTATTTCACTACTTGATGAAGACATTATTCAAGATCAAATTGAAATAGCTTCCAATCTATAGCCTAATCAGTTGGTAACTACTCTTAGGCCCAAAAAATAGAAAAATCTACTGGTCCTATCAATAGAACAAGTCTTCAGCCTTGCAAATTCTAGAGTTATGTCAAGTCTAGCATCAAAAACATTACGTGTGATGAAAATTCCCAATCTTCATTTGTTTTCCAACCACTATAAACTACATTATCATCTACCATTCCATTTTACAATCAAACCTACCATCTATTATTTTTCCTTGATTACCATCCACAATTGCATTTTCCTATGTATAGGCTACAAAGTTACCTTGTATTAATGTTTGAAAGAATTAGAATCAATGACCAATGAAAAATAAAATAACATCATTTGCATCAAAATTTGTAGAAAATTCTTAATAGAGCAACTATTCAGATGAGGTGTGGGCTAGCATTTAACATGATTGATTATTTTGTTTGTATCATTTGTTATTAGGATGTGCATCTCCACTTCAGTAGGAACAACATAATCATACTTTATTTACCATGCACAAGACAAATACACCAACCCAATAACCAATCACCCAAGACAAAAAAATGTAACATACCATTTCATTTGTCATATCTTTTTTTCCATTATCACATATCCTAGCCATTTACCTTACTACTTGGGGCAACCCTCTTTCCATTTTTCCCAATCTATCAAAACACATCACTATCCTAAATCATGTCATATTACCATACCATTCCTATCTATAGCAAAGCCTATTTTTAGTAATCTTATATAAATCCTATTTTGATCTTGGTTACTTTAGTTCTTCATGCCCTTTTTTTGAGGCAATTTTGATCAAGTTCCAATAATCAATCAAAATCCATGTTTACAATGACTATCTATGAATGTAGTGTGAAAATTGATCTAGAATGATATCTTTTATTTTCCATCCTATATCAAATTTATTTATGTGATCCTAATTATAACTACCTATGGGAAAATTAGTGTTCACTAATCTTGCTACCAATTATAACTGCCTATGAGAAAATTGGTATCATTGATCTAACTCATTATATCCTAGTTATAACAACCTATGGGAAAACTAGGGGTAATGTTTATTTGTCATGCATTGCCGCATCACCTTGCCATTACTATTTTCATTTAACTAGCCATTTACCAGATTTGAGAACTTGTTGGAACCTAGTTGGTTTTTCCCCACCTTCTATGTGGATCGAATTACTTTAACTTGAGGTTATTTAAAGACTATGTGGGCCATTCTAAATTCATGTTGAGGTCACCTCATTCCCCCTTTCCATGCACTCTCACTATTTTGCGAGTAACCTAAGCCAACATTCTCACCATTTTATGAGTATCTTATCATTCTATAATGAGTTGAGATACCTCAAAATGCCAAAAGATTTAATAATATTTCAAAAATCCAAAAACATTTGTCTTATCTATGCCTAGTTAGTTATCCTCGATCCACCCTAATTGGGAAAATTCATTGTTAGGATGCTTTCTTTTGATTTTTTTTAGGCTTTTTATTTATTTGTTTATTTTAAGTTTCTTTTTGTGTGATTTCGATGTGTTTTTTTGTTTATTTATTTGCTTGCCTATTTGTTTTTTTCCAGTAATATTGCCTCGAGTCAGTATATATGTATGCATTGGGTGCTTCCTTACACATATTATTCTTGAGTCCATCCATATTCATATGTCAACATTGACATCATGTTTTTATCATTAGTTCATTATTTTTAATTGTTTATTGGATCGGGAGTCAATCCTTACACATATTTTAGGATAGTCTTCATGGTGTTATATCATGATGCATACCATCATGTGTTACAACAAAAATTATCTTTAAAAAAGTCTACAAGCAATGGAGCTATAGAAGTTTCTCCTTGGGACCTTGGCAAAACCTTCTACCCATATTGATCGAATTAACCCATTGACCATTCTAGTTGTATTAATGCTAATAAGGAAATGAATCTCCTCATTCTTAGGTAAAATTAAATCATTTCTAATGATCAATATTATTATTCTATCCATCCTTTTTATCACTGTGTGTATCCTTATATGCCTGGTTGTTTGTGGCTTCTTTAGTCATTAGTACCATCACATCTACATTTACACATGCTCATCTTTTAATCTATATTTTGGGTTATATATTTGAGTTATTCTTGATAATAAGCCCTAACTAAGGCAAAATCATCTTTTTATACAATTTAGGTCCTTTTAATGATTATAACTGCCCATGGGCAAATCATTATTTTGACTTTAATTCTTGATTATAACCACCTTTAGGCAAATCAACATCCTTTTTAAATCAATGCATGCAAGCATTTCTCATTTGTATTACTCTCAACTATAGGTTAATCTCATCATTATTCTAACTTCTTTTCCAGGGATCATCCATCTACATATGTGATGGCCACTCCCATGAGGGGACATCATCATAGGGTTTTCAAAAACCATTTGGAGCTTTTTCTTCAATAATCATCATCTTCTTTTTGGCATACATGCATTTAATAATTATTTTAAAAGATAATTCTATTCTTATAGATTGAAAATGCTTCCCAAAAATGGGCAAACTGTAGACATCTAAAACTAGCCACCGATAACCTCCAACTAGGCTTTTGACCAATTTCTACCAAATGCACAATTTAGCCTAAAAACACTAAAACATGCTAAATGATGTGAAATTATTATATTTAAGTGCCAATTTTGGCTAGAGTGTCACTAAATGGGGAAATGTAATTAATGAATAAACTAACTTTGATTAGATCATTTCGAGTCAAAATGCTAATTTCACAACTAGGTGCTATGGATTGCTCTTTTCTACCAAATTTCATGCACAAGATACATGCATTTATTATTTTGTGTTGAAAAAATACTAAATGGGAATATGGATCTAATGCATGTAACATCACCTTCCAATTCTAGTCTAGTCAAATTTTGAGCTATTAATATGATATTTTGACAATTTGATGAATTCGTGCACCAAGGGCCAAAATTTGCATCAAAAGTGACTAATCATGTTTAAAAAATAATTAATATAAATCATGATTCCAATTAAATATTTTATGGATATTTTAAAATATTTATTTTTGGAAATGTAATTAAATATCTACATCATCAAGTGAAATCATTTTTATGGGGTGACATTCACAAGCCATAAATGTATAGAATATCATGATTAAGCCACCCCATTATTCATTAAGACCCTCCCATCCCTAATTAATTCCTACCATAACTCATAAATGTCCCTCTATCCCAAATATTTATGGGGTATATCTATGTAATTTAATTACATAATAGGATTTATTCATGGCCACACATCTCAATCTTGAGATGGATGGTCATGGTTGATCCTAAACTGTTTTGGAAATTTATAAATAGAAGAGCCATGAACATAAATTTTAAGCTTGGATAATTCAAATTTATAATTCTAAATTAATTCCAAATATTTATGCAATTAGTGTTATTATGCAAAAATATTGATCTAAAGCCATCAGAAGCCCATGGTGCCAAGAGGAGATGAAGGTAGCCACACTCCATTGAAGAAGATCTCTTGAGGCACAAGCCAAGAAAGCCACTTAAAAAATCCATTTGGACCATCCTAAGAAGGTAATTGATCATTTGTATTTTGCATTCTATTTTTTTTTTCATTTAGTTTTGTTAACTAAGCTCCTCCTAGTGTTTAGGCCTAGAGATGTATGCTTGTTAGTGTGCTTCTTTCAATTTGATTTCCTTTTCAAACTAATACAATACTAACCATGTTGCTTTAGTCAAATTCATAGTCTACAACCAATAGGTCTCCCTATCTTGGATTTAAATGAAATCCTTCAATTCCTTGGAGAGGTAAACCTTCACATAGACTCTCTTGTTAGGGTGAAGAGAGAACCACCTATCTAGTTCAATCATAAGCATGCATCCTATGAGAGATACAATTTTGGGACTAAAATACCAATGGTGGACTGGAAAACCTTAAATCTCAACCAAGATAGGTTTATAAAGGGAGTAATTATTATAAAACTTAAAATCAAGGACTAGGAAGATAAAATCATAAGTTGGTTATGAAGGAACCAAACATTGGACTTCATAAGAATCAACTATGTCTTATAGGGATCCTTAAAGGTAAACAAGAATAAACCTTTGGTAAGGTTTTGGATTCAAAACACATGGACACCTAGTGGCTCTTAGTGGTTATAGAGATAGTTATAGAGGTAATACTCAGAGGGATGTGACTAACAAAATAAATAATAATAGAGCAATTTTCATATTACTTACAACATTATTCAATAGTACCAGTATAAATACTTAACATCAAAAGGGAGAGGGAGGTAGATGGATTACCTCATCATAGGATATTATAACAAATTTTCAATCTTATATTGGTACCATTATCTCCATCTCCTACATCAAAAAATGTAGTAGAATGTAGAGAAGACATAAATATAGGGCATGCCTAGCCAAAGGGTAGTGCATTGAGCACGGTTAATGCACTGTATCCCTAAAATATTTTGCATGCCTATTGGTATGAAAAAAAGTTAAAAGATGCAAACAAGAAAACACAAACCATGAAAAACCCTAAAAGAGCAATTTATCCTTTCTCCCTCCTCCAAGTGCCTATTTTCCATACCGAATGTCATTTTTAAAAAAAGGTGCAACAATAAAAAAAATGTTACACAATGTAAAAGCATCCACTTAAATGAAAACCATCATTACAACTGAGTATATACATAATTGGTGGACTACTAGGGTCAGGTGGGATGATCATCCACTTCAAAAATAAATTAAACCATTAAACTGAATCCATTATGACTATGCCCTGATTGTCAAAATGGTAGTTATGATAGTAACAAATTTGAAATGAATCTCTCAATAACATACAAATATTTTTTCAATTCATATTCCATGGAATAATATTATTTTATAGATATGTTAAACAACTTATAAGTCACATTTACATATTTTTTGGCACACAAATGAATCCCATTTAATTGGATAGTAAAGTAGGGATTAATTCCAAGTTAAAGTAAAGTAGATGCAATAATTATCCATTTGGGACTAATAATATGGAGCATGTCTAAAGTCTAGAAACACTAATTATTTTAGATGAATCAAAAGTGAAAAAAGGTTGCCAAAATATTAATTTATACAGTTGATGTTTTATATATTTGTATAAACCCTAAAATAAAAAGTAGTAAGCATATCAAGACATAGGCTAATTTTTGTTTATTGACTGAATGAATTTCACTCAACCCTTTTATTAGGATAATTGGGTGTTTATCCTTATTTAATTATAAATATAATTAACAAAATTTTAATTAATGGTGTTTTTGAAACATTAAATATTTATCCATCTATCTAAAAAGGATATCCCCCCCTATTATATGACATTGATTTATAAAGCAGGAAGTAATCAGATAAGAAAGTGAAAATCAACATAAAAAATGTCTCATCCAGACAATTCTCTTCTCATAAAATGAAATTGTTTATATATTTTTGTTTCTGATGAATTATTTTTCATTAATTGGCATGAATGATTATTTTCATCCATCCATCTGGTATGATGAAATGTGATTTGTTCTTAGTTATTTTTTATTATGGTAAGTATATTTGTATTTGTTTTATTAATAAATACATTTAAATATTTCTAATTTACATAATTTCATTTAGTAATTTATTATGTGTTTATTCCAAATCATCTTGCTTTTGAAATAAAATATGTTTTTTAATTTTTTTTTTATGATCCATATCCATATTCAATTGAGTATGGATAGATTTTAATTTTATATTAATATATATTGAGAGATATTAATTTTGAGGTGTTTAACTTGAATTTATTATATATTATATAGATTAACAATTATATTATTGTTTTAGAAAAAAAATCATTAATTGGTTATAGATGGTCTTAATCTTACTATATTGCTTTATTTGGTTTGAAAAATATTTTCCTGAAAAAATTGGATTTCAAATTCTATCCTATACACAAAATATTATAGTATTTTGATTTATAATATAAAAATAAAATAGGTATCAATTTTAAGATCAAAATATTTTAGGACAATAAAATAGATATCAAATATGAACTAACCTTTAATTATTGACAACACACAAATATCATAGTCAGTTACAACTATAGTAATAAATGTAAAACACCTATTAACATAACCTATATTTAAAAAAAAAATAAAAAATAAATAAATGAAAACATAAAAAAATATTGAATATTATCCATTCTATTGAATATTATCCATTTAATTGATATAAAGAAAGTATATATGGCACAAGAAGAATTTTAAAATAGTTTTTTTCTTAAAAATCAGTAACCAGTTCTTTTTTGACTTGGGGGAACCTTCTAGACCCATGGGAAGTAGTGCCACCTGAGGAGTCAACTACAAATGGCAAGGGGGACTTAAACACGGGACCTCATGGGAAAATCCCACCTTCCTTACTGTTTGGTCACTGCCATAGGGACGAATTTTAAAATAGTTATCTAATTATGGTAAAAAGTACATAGGAAATATTATGCAAGAAAGAAGGATTAAAATATTTAATTTATTTTATATTAAACAATTTAAATTTTTTAAAAATGATTGGACATGTTTTTATGTTGGATGCATTTCATTGCCAAGCAACAACCAAAGATTCATCTCCACATCTTTTAATGCTGATTAGATATGTTGCTCACTGTAAATATTGAATGCATATATTTATAAAATCTCAATATATCTCAATATATTAAATAGAGATGATGAAGATGCACAACAACATCGATAAAATCTTAACACATCTCAAAATATTAATGGAAAATGGCATTGCCTTGTTTAGTTTTTACTATTTATATTATGCCTACTCATTCGATGTTTATTATTATGATTGCATTGTAATAGTCATAAAATATTACTTTAGAAAATTTCTCGAATATTTCAAATGATTCATAGTAAGTCTAATGGTTCCTGTGGGTGCTCTTTTACGTCCTCCAGATTCTATGAAACAAAATACTCATGGTTAACTTGAGTGTCTAATATGGTTGTAAAAGCAAAGGCCTACTTCTATTGTTTGTGTGTTGTTTGGCAACCCTAGGGTAGTTTTCTTTGTGAATGTCTAGCCAAGACAAGGTAATGTTTATTGTGCCAAAGGAAAGACAAAAAATACTTGTTTTAAGGGGTATAACATAATGGTATGAGGGACTTAATGGATCCTTTGAAGATTCAATTTATTGTTATACATGAAACACTTTCCCTTAGTGAATTCATGCCTTCTTTATTAGGACGAATATTTATGAACGTAATTACAATGATTAATATTTGGTGAAAGCTAAATTATCTCTATGATTCAAATTGAAATTGAGTAAATAATTACAATAAATAATCCAAGAAATGGTTGTTCACTTTGCATTCCCAAATGACCATTGATATTCCTATGAGAAAGAAACTAGTTTATTACAATAAGACAAAATATACTAGAGACACCTAAGACTAATAAAAAATATGTATAATATTGTTAAATATACCCTTAATATACAAGGATATTTTTCATACCAAACATTTATCTAAACTTTTCAAAATTTTCACGTCCAAACACTTTTGTCAGAATGTTTGTTGGTTGCTATGTTGTAGGGAAATTTTCAAACATGACACTACCATATTTCACATAGTGCCAAATAAAATGAAATTTAGTGTTGACATGTTCTGTTAGATCATGAAAGACTAGATTAATTTCTATTTGGATTATATAAGTTTTTAAAAAAATTATAGGTGTTGATGAAACATGTTGTGCCTGCAAATATAAAAGAACCATTCTAAACCACAAGATCTCTCTAGTTAGCTATGAAGTAGCCATATACTCTACTTTTGTTGAAATAATATTTCAAAAATGATTGATTCTTGGATTTACAACTGATAAATATTATTCCCAAATTCATCATAAAACTAATAGTGGACTTACCATTTGCATGATCACCAACATAGTCAGAATATGAATATCTAACTAGTTTCAAATCCCCTACCCTGGACTATTTAAGCCCAAAATTTTGAGTTCATTTGAGGTATGTAAGGACTCCTTTTTTTACTAACCAATTAATATATTTTTATTATTTATTTAATATTAAAATAAAACTAATAATAAATGATATATCTGGTCTATTTATGGTCACGTAAATTAGACTTCCAATGACATATCTATATTTAGTGGTATCGACCAAATATGTTTTCTCTTAAGATGTCAATTTGATATTTTGTTCTATTGGCATGTTGAGAGTATTAAAATGTTCCATTATGAGATTTTTTATAATTCCAATACTGTAATTATACTGAGTGATGAATAACTATATTGGTTTCAAAATTACTTCAACACCCAAATAGTAATGAAGATAACCCAAATCAGACATTTTAATGTTTTTCATCAACTCTAATTTGATCATTGTAATGTACTAATAATTATTACCTATGTTGAACAAATAATCAACATACACCACCATAAATACAATTATTTATTAAACTATTTTGTTGAAAATATTTGCATCTTCAAACTCAAAACATTTAATGTTCTTGTTCATGAGGTGCTCAAATAGTTTTTTTTTATCATGCTTAAGGGGTTTATTTCAAACCATTCAACTATTTTTAAAGTTTTCACACCCTGTAAATTTTTACATTTAGTCCAAAACCTTTATGTTGTGTTATGTACATTGTTTCCTAGAGGTCACCATTTAGAAATGTAGTTTTGACATCCTTTTGGTGAGCTTTACATTTGTTGTGAATTGTTAGACCTAACATGCTTCAAATGGTATTCCATTTTGATGTGAGTAAAAAGGTTTCATTGTAGTCAATTGTTTCATTTTGAGCATATCCCTTTATGGCAAGCCATGTTTTTTACTTTTAAAGTGATCCTTTAGCCTTATGTTTTTTGTGGTAGACCCACTTGTAGCAAATTGGTTTTAATCCATATGGAGGATCAACCAATTCTCAAGTCTCATTTTTGACCAATGCACTGTAATCATCATTCAATGCTTTTATCCAAGGTTCAAGCTTATTAGCTTGTTTGAATTATGATGTTTTAAAATAAAACTCAAAATTAAGTTTTTATTCTGTATAATCATTCAAGGTGAGTTTCTTAAATTTATTTTAAATTTCTTCAAAGACCTTATCTGATGTGATGCAACTATGTGTGCAATTATATTTCTAGTTTTCCCAACTTCATTGGGTCTTACATCATTAAATGTCTAGGTGGCCCACTTAGGTATCTTTTTATATGGTTTAGATGGGTTAATTTCATATTCTAAAGTTCCTTCACTTTTTTCCTCTATTCTAGTGACCCATGTTCATTATCTAATGAAGTTGAACTTTCTCCTTTAGGAGGAGTTTCATTATCATGTATAAGATACAATAAATAATCAATTTATTACCATTTTTATGTCTCCCACTCACTATCTGGAAAATCCAAATCACTCTCGTTGTAGCCATAAAACATTAAATATTTCTCAAGCCAACTCAGATACCAATCAATATTGGATTTATCCTTTGCAGTTTCATGAAAGATAACTTCTATTGTGACAACAAAATTATTTTATTTCTCATCATATATATTGTATGCCTTGAAAGATTCATAATATCCCAAATGAGTGTATTTGTGACTTCTATGGTCATACTTATTACTCTTATCTTTTGGAATCAATGAATAGCAAGTGGATTTGAAAATATGAATATTTTTCACTAAAGGAAGATGACCACACCACATCTCATATAGTGTCTTAAATTTGAGGGCTATTAATAGTGATATGTTTTATAGGTATGATATTATTTTAGATGCTTCTACCTAAAAGTGTAGATTTACCCATTTAAAGTATAACATAACATGAATCATATTTGTCAAAATTATATTCATCATTCTTACAACTCCATTTTTTTCTAGAGTGGTAGGAATTGTGAGATAATATTTTATCCCATTTTTATTAAGATAGGATTTAAATTTTTTTGAATTTTTTTGACCACCAATATCTATCCTAGGTGTTTTTATGTGGGTTTGAGATTAACTTCCAATCATAGTTCAAAATTTTTGAAAATTCTCCAAGGCTTTTAATTTTTCATTTAAAAAGTATATCCAAGTCATTCTATTGTAGTGGTCAATGAACAAAATGAAGTACTTATGACCACCAATTGAGAGAGTTGGAAGAGAAAACAAGTCTGAGTGAACCATTTGTAACTTTCTATTTAATTTACACTATTACTTTGGGAAAGGTTCTTGTGTTTAGCCAAAATGTGAGCTTCACACTCTTCATCTGACTTTGTTGGCAACGTAGGCATTCTAGAAAAAACTATTATTTTGAAATACATGTATGTTTTTATAGTGATTATGCCCAAATATAGAATGTTACAACATATTTAGATACATTTCATCTTTAAGGAGATGAACATAATTCCTTGAATTTGATGCCTCGCCCTTGAGTTTGATAAATTTTAATTCCTCATATCTGATTAGGATGATTGTATTGTCACATTTTCTTCTAATAGTGACATCATCATTTTCAAAAATGGAATGTCCTTGTTTCTCAATTATCACTAAAGACAAGAAGTTTTGTTTTAATTGAGGAAAGTAGATAAAATTTTGGATTTTAAAATTTTAAATCCCTAGACACTTGATTCATATTTACCTCTTCCTTATGGTTGCATACTTGATCTATCTATGAGTTATACTAAATCATAATTTTCTTCACTAAACTCATCAAATAACTCTTTGTATAATGTCATATGTATAGTGTCACTGATATCAATAAACAAAGCATCAAACCATGATGAGCTAATTGAGACAATGTTTGATTCATCATTTATATTGGAAAACACACATTCACTTGTGAATTAAACTAAGTGAATATTTTATTTTATTATACATTTACTATTTATTAATATGGTATGCTTCATTTTTATCCCATGGAGTTTTGCATCTATTAGTGTCATGGATTCCTTTTCTATCACACCATTCATAATAGAGGTTTTCTTTATTATTTTATTTTTCATTTTGACCTGCTTGATTTTCATTTTTACCACCTTTTCCCTTGAAAATTTTCTTGTACTTATTATTTTTTTCTTTATTTTAAGGCATGGCCTTATTATATATCTTAGAATAATTTCCTTTGACATAGTAAACACTTTCTCCTATTGTGGACTCGAGTTTTCTTCCAAACACATTTTCTCTTTCTACCATATTTTCAACTAATTTATCAAATGTGAGAGTCTTTAACTAAGTTATTGCTTGTAAAGACTCCAAGTATATTTAATAGTTTAGAAGAAGGGATTCTATGAGTGCCATCATATAGATGTCTATTTTGTCTACCATGGCATTTGTATCATGCTTGATTGCACATATTTTTGAAGCCAATTTATCATCACATCCCCATATTTCAAATCGAGGTTTAATAACCTCCACTACAAATGAATGAATTAAAACTTTGATTTAAAAACATATAGGTATTTAAATTTATTAAATACTTATTATGGTGTTTTATACCCCTAAATATGATGAAAAAAATCTTTGGTTATTGAGGCCCTAATGAAGACCAATGTTTTCTTATTTTTATGCTTCCATGTTTGGATATCATTTTCATTCCCTGTTGGATTAATTGGTTGTGTAACCCCATCACAAATATCAAACTATTTGTCATTTAATATGAGTTTGTTCTCCACATGGTCAGACCATTCTAACCAACTAGATTTGTCATTCAATGTTATGCCAATGATTGATTTTATTGAATACGTTGTTTAAGTTTTGGGTTTTGGAGGTTTGAATTTTGTTAACCCAAATTAGTTCCTTGTCCTTCCTAATTATCCCCTTTTCTATATACCACCAGACTAATATACCAAACCTCTCTATACACCCACTCTTTCTATATAATCATTAGTTTCAGTGCGGACCGTAATTGAGGATTAGTAAGATAGGATCGAATGCATAGAGAAAACATATATGGAGTAGTGAAATCCAAAAGAAAACCACTCAAAGAAAGAAGCTTGCATTCAAAAACAAAAGTTACATCAATAAATATTAACCAGAAAAGTACATAGGAAGGTTCATTATATAGGTGTAAAATACACATGTCAAAACATCCTCATGAATGTGAGATTTTTTTTCAAATGAATTTTATTAAATATAAGCTAGATGACTAGACCATGTAGGTAAAACCACATTTTAGGCAAAAAACTACACTAATCCCCCACTTAAGCATAGCTTAGGTGGGTAGAAGAATTTGGTCCTAGTAAAAAGGCCTGATGAGGTACCCAAGTAAAAATAGATGATCCCCTAGAGGAGGAGGAAGGTAGAGCTACCCAAACCCCAATAACAGCCCATCAATGAATATACTTGCTATATGTGAAGGATTTGGTGAATATATTAGTAATTTTATCTATTATATGGATGTGGTAGAGATCAATGACTTGCTCATGGATGATATCTCAAATGAAATGTACGTAAAAATTGATATACTTGGTCCATTGATGGAGGACCAAATAATTGTAGATCTATATTGTGCTTTGGTTATCTTATAATATGACTATTGGTCATAAAAATTGGATGCCAAACTTAGTGAGAATACCTTAAAGATAAATAGCCTCAGTGATATCTTTAATAGATCCTTTGTATTCTATCTTTATAGAAGATAAATTTATATCATTCTACTTCTTTATTCAATAACTAATCAGACCTAAACTAAGGGATAAACTATAACATTAAGTAGACTAATGATTTTGAATATTACCAACCCAATATAAATCTACATAACCAATTACATCTATGTCAATGATTGCTCCATAGTGAATACAAAAACTATGAGTATGTAGTGGAAAATATGCTTAGTTGCTTTCTAGTTTAACTCATATAGTTCTAACAAAAATATTGAGACCATGCCCACTGCATATGAAATCTCAGGTCTATTGTCTGTAAGGTAGATTAAAATTCTAACAAGTTTTTGATATGAATTAACATCAACCAAAGGAAATGGAAAATCAACCTGAAGCTTCACACTAGATAGAAAAAAAGTTGGAGCTGGCTAACAACCATCCATGCTAAATTATGAAAGTAAATAAAGAGCATACTTGGATTATACAATAGTGATCATAGAGTCTGACTGATGAATTTTAATCATTAGGAAATAATATAATAAGACCAAGTCCATCATTTAGAACCTTTTAGACAAAGTAGTTTTCACTATTGTGATGGTTGATGTATAACTCCCTATGTTCAGTAAGCCATCTACATAGAGAACTAAAATTAACTATGAATCATCATACTATAAGATGTATACATTCAGATCAGAATGGCATATGATGCTCCTAGTTAAAAGAATAAATAAGTCCATCTTAGCGTACTAATTTTGAGGAGCTTTTTTGATCAAATAGATAAATTTATGAAGTTTATAAACTAAGGAGGAATCTTCCAAAAATACTTGTGGTTGCTTCATGTATATTTCCTCTTTGAGTTAATGATGAATAAAGTCACTCTTCACATGCATCTGATGAACATCCTAGTAATGTGTTTTGGTAATACCAAGATTGAGTTGGTCTAAGTTCATTTTAGCAACTGGGGTGAACGTCTTCCTATAGTCAATTCTAGGTACATGAGAAAAACCCTTTGCTACCAAACATGATTTGAAATTGTCTACACACCCATACACAACAAATTTTATTTTATAGATTTACCTACATCGAATAAGTTTCTTCCCTTAGTAAGTAGGACTAAATCCCAATTTTTATTCCTCTGTAAGCAACAATATTCCTCTTCTTAGCAGTATCCCACTCAAGAATGCTTGATGTCTCTAAAAATTATTAAATATTAGAATGAGATGTAATGAAATCATGTGGGGCATCTTAGAATTATGAACAAGTTCAATTTTTTTCTGATGGATCTCTAAGCCATTGGCCAACACTTTGCAGTGTCTTTTTAGTTAAAATATGACTAGTGATCATAGAGATAGTAGGAAATTCCTCATCCTATGAATATATTCTAGGAGAAGGTGGAGGAGAATCCTAATCACTATTCTCATCATCAAAACTATAAGAATAATCAAGACCACCAAAAAGTTACACTAGTAGATCTAAATCATTAGAACTATCATCAAATCTCAATGTGTCTAAGGAAGGGTGAGAGGTGTCAAGTGTGGAGTCCAAATTATCCTTTGAAAAATAAACACTCTTCTTAATTAACAATTCATGAGTTTGAGATGGAGAAACATTTATCCCTTAACATCCTCAGGATATCCTATAGATAGACAAGAATAACTTTGAGGTTACATTGTCTTATGTTTCTTCTTTGTAATATAGGCCATGGAAGGAGATCCAAACACTCAAAAGTGTTTTATTATGGGTTTTTGACTACTCTAATATTTAAATAGAGTGAATCCTTTCAATTTATTATGAGTAACTAAGTTATGAATAAAAAAATCATAGTTGATGGACTCAACCCAATATTAAGGTACAAGAGACTTGGAGTGTAACATACAATTGGTTATTTCCTTCAATCATCTATTATTGTGCTCTAAAACACCTTTATTCAAAGGACTATATGGAACTATCTGCTATAGTTCAATCCCCTCTAATGAAAAGAATTAGTCAAAATGGTTACTGATATACTCATCACCATTGTTAGTGCACAAAAATTAATGGCTTTGCCTAATTATTTTTTTACAAGCAACTTGAAGTCTTGAAAATGGTCAAAGACCTCTCATTTCTACTTAATAAACTACAACCATGTGTACATCAAAAAGTCATCAATGAAAGTAAGCATGTAATTTTTCCTATTGAATTAAGGTTTTGGAGATGGACCAATAATGTTTTTTGAATAATTTCCATTATCTATTAGTTCTCTATAATTTTTTCTTATCACACTTCTCCTAAGGATGCTTACTAAAAATGCAACCCTAGCAAATTTGATAAAAAAACTTGAATTATAAAAACCCTAAAACCATGTATTTATGATTGAGTTCCTCTAGATACTGATAGTTGAGATCCTCAAACCCACTCATGCCATAATTGACCCACCCCATTTGGAATGAGTGATTAGTGTAGTAAAGGTTTGATAAAAAAATTGTGAGGAAGTATACAATTTTGACTAGTCTTCTACTTTCCCAAATGCAACAATAGATTCACTATCTAATTCCCTAATAAATTCAACTCTCTTTCTTGAATTGATGTTAGTGATATAATAAACATATAGGAGATTAGAGGATAAAGAGGGAACACATACAACATCATGAAATGTTACATCATTCATTTCAATGATCCTCTCACACTAAATTATGTGGAAGTATCATCACCCAATAATATGGAAGCTATATAAAAAGGCTCCAAGGATGATAACATGTCCTATGATGAATCTATATGATGGAAGGCACCAACATTAATTACCCATGTAGAAGGATATGATGCAACTTCAAGAATTTGTTTGCCCTTATATTTTTCTTTCTTACTATCTTTGGCCTTAGAATACTACTATGATAATGAAGTTTAATAAGAAAATTAGGGCACTGATATTAGGTTTTTTGATAAATTTTGTTAGTTTATCAATCCACTTCTTTATGAATTTAGATTCATCATGTCTAGATTTCTTGTAATAACCACAAGTGAGTCACTCCTTTTTAGATTTCATGCCTCAATATGAAGACTCTTTTGATACTTTTGGTTTGGAATCAAATTTCTAACCCTTTTATTGCTCTAGGTCCTTATTGTTCTATTAATTATCCTTCTTATGAGAAGCCTTCTATTTGTCATGACTCATAGTTAAGGAAAGAGCTTTGGAAGAATTTAGTGTACCCTTTTGAATGAGCTTGTGTTTCTCCTGATTCAAGTAAGCAAAAATATTAACCAAGGATAACATGGTCCATGTAGCTCTAAGGGCATGTTTGGTGGCATAAAAGGTATAAACAACTATAGAATAATCAGATCTAAATTTTTCAAGGATGGAAAGAATCAATTTATAATATTTTTTGTTAACAACCCATAGTTTCAAATGCAATCTAAGTGATTTGAACTTTATGAAGAAGAATTTTATTTTATCAAAGGCACCTGGACTCAAATTGATGAGCTCATTTAATAACTCATGATGCCTTATTTTGTCTTGCTTTCAAAAAAGTTTAAACAATACAATGCATGCTTGATTTAAATTTATTGTATATTTGATATTGAAGAGCATGTTGAGATAAATAGATAGGCATAATAGACCATATGATTCATCATTTTGGTTGTATGACTTCACCTTCTCTATATCAAGTGTCAATTTCTTATGTACCCATGAATGATTAGATGTGTGTCTTTTCTTTTCAAGAGGATTTATACTTTGACTTTCTACTCGTAATAGTTGAATGGTGTAAGAATCAAAATGGAACTAAGATATATGGTGCATAATGGAAGTATGTGATAAAATGTATGTGCTATATATTGATAGTATGACAGCCCTTGAATCTATGTAGGTTCAAATTTACAAGCACGAGAATACCACCAATGTATAAAGATAAAAAAAATTGCACTTTAAAAAAAATGATACATAAAAAGGAGTAGAAAGCTAACATTTATGCATGTCTAAATTTTTCTTAATCATAAAAAATGTTCTCCACTTTACATAAAAAATTAGGTGTGAAAATAGTTTGGCCAAATTTTATGAGAATTTAAAACCCCCTTGGGTTGATCGTGACCAAGGCCTTAAATTTATATGTGACCAAGGGACTAAGGGATAGGATGAGTGATCCCCCTTGCAAATGAATAAATATAGAATGGCATCCCTAAAATTGATGTCCTAGAGAACATCATCAAATTTGGGGGTGAGACTACATCATCATGTGTGACATGGATACTCACCGAGTTGGCAGACCTTCTTAAGCACATGTGTCTAGTCTGAGTATTTATCTCATCATGTTTTAGGTGGTTGGGTTGATGGGATTATGTTTTCATGCAAACACAAACATGTACCCTATAGATTCACATCACTATGTGCACAATACTTAGGTAGGCTATCCAATGGACTCACATAGGCATGGTAACATGGGATGAAGGCCCACATTACCATTTTCTAGGTGGTTGGCCATATAGGCCTTTAGATTATTGAACATGTAGAGGAATGAACTATATATTTATTTTCAAAAATTCTAAGGCCATAAATTTGTTGCAATGTCCTAAAGTGGTGAGAAACACCTATAAGAAGAACTAGATCTAAGATCGGTATGCCTTTCTACAGATCTATCAAACATCTACTTAAGCTTGTACAAAACATAGAAATACGCATAAACCTTTTTCTAGTTCAAGTACCAGGTATTACATAATTTATAGATTTTAAGAAAACACCTTCAAACCCTAAAAATGATTAAATTTGACTGTCATGAAACTAGGTCATGTTTATGACCAATCTTAGTATTTTGACACTTTCTAATCTAACGATACTATCCATTTTTTATTTACAGACCCCATCTATATAGATCTACATAGAGTTTATAGAAACTCTACCAAACCCTTGAAAACATAAATCAGGAAAAACATCTGAATAAGCTAGAATACTATATCTCACAAAACAAATGATAACATTTAGCTACAAACAAAACTCTAAGACTATGTCAGAGTGAGACACAATTAATTTTCAATTAGATAGAATAAAATACAAGGAACAAACCTATATTAAGTAGTGAAATCCAAAAAAAAAAATTTGAAAGGAAGAAGTTTTTGTTCACAAACAAATATTACATTAATAAGTGTTAGCCAAAAAAGTACATAGGAAGGTTCATTATATAGGTAGACATATCCCAACATCCTCGTGCATGTAAGATTATTTTTTCCAATGATATTTATTAAACTTAAGTTGACTAGACCATGTAGGTAAAAACATATAATGCAAAAAAGCCTATACTAATAGTTGGTACGTGGAAGAAGCTCACCCTTTACACATTCTTGGTAGTACATGAATGAGGTGTTAAGGTATGTGAGAGTACAATGGTATATGGTACCTAGGTGGCACGTGAAAAAGATTCTTTATATCACTAAAACTGATTTAATAAAAAAAACTCATACTAGATAATATACTCATTTTTCATGATTTCTAAATTTACACATTTTGATAAATATGAATGCATAAAAGAGTATCTCTTCTTATTCCTCCTTGAATTGAAAATTTTGTTTTTCTTTATCAAAATTTATCTAGAATAACTTACTTGAGATAATTAAAATGAAATTTACTTCACAATTCATATTTTAAAATGTTTTAAATTTGGAAAACCACTTAAAATTGAAATTTTATTTTTTTAATTAAAAAAATTAAAAACAAAATACCTCGTCAAGCTTATAAAGGCTTCTACTCTATTTATGTTTTATTTATAAAATTTACAAAATTGGAATATAAAAAATATGCCCTACTTGATGGGTTATTTGCCTTCTCCTTGAAATTGTCAAAGCTTTACTCCACGTGATAGTTTTTAAGGTTCAATGCTAATAAATAATGTCAATTTGAGAATGTAAGCTATATTACTTCTCTTTATTTGATATGTTGGTATTACCACATTGATCAACTGAAGTTACTCAAAGCAAAGAAGACTCCACATGGACGTCACCCCTATCTATGGTACCTCTAGATGTAACATAACATTCTGTAGTTCGTTAGTTGAACAACAATGTAGTCAGTTATCAGTCTGTTGTAGATGGATACATAGAAGTTAGGTCATATATAAGCTTAGTCGTATAATCATGATGCTGTCAAATTGACCTAAAATGCGACCAATTGGACCTGAAGCTCATAGTATGCTACATAAAATATAGAAAAAAATGAGTAAAACATTCAATATATTAAAGGAATAACTCTCACTCTTGCTATAGGTGCGCCATTCTATCACAAGCTATAATTTATTAAATATTTATTTTAATAACAAAATATGTAGCCGTACAACTATGAAGGAAGATGAATAATGAAATAAAACGTCAATAAATAAAACTGTGGTTTTGATACCAATGTCAATCTAGATAATTTATTAGTGGAATGATAATGAGCAATATTTGGTGTAAGTTTAAAGTGTCTTCTCAATTCAAATTAAAATGGAGCAATATATTACAATAAATAATCTAAAAAATGGTTCTTCACTTCACATTCACAAATAATTCTTGCTATTCATTAAAAATGAAAACCATTTTATTAAAATAAGATAAAATCTATATAAAACACCAAAAATTAATTAAAAAATATGTACAATATTGTTGCATTGTTATTCTAAGTAGCAATGAAAGAGATTGAGGGCACTCTGATTTTAAGACATTTCCTATCACTGTACATGATCAAAATATATGTTTTTTTAATTTATTAAGTTTTGAATGACAAATAATAAGCATATTGTTGTCACATAAATTATGTAATTTGAGTTTTTTATTCATAATAGATAAATAATTGGAATGTGTTATGTCACAATAAATTCATTTTTTAAAAGCAAATAACACTTAAATCCTACAAATAGATCTATGAATAATACAAGTTAACACTAAATTAAAAATCATGGCACTTGTAATTTTAAATCCAAAACTTACATAGGGTTAAACAATTAAAATTACTACTAAAACTTAACATTTATAATATACGAGTTAGGAATAAATATTACCAATTGTGAGTGAGTTTTCCTATAACAATGAATGTGAGGATTGTAAAATAACCTAAAATTTGTGAATATATATTTACTTGTCTTTATCTTTGTAATCTATTTCTATTATTAAATTAATTGAATATAGGTTTGATAAAATTTGATTTTTAATAATGTTACTAATCGATTATATGTAACCCATTATATTACTGTCTTTTAATCTAGTCTAAGATCCTGCTTCGTGCAACTTTGGTTTAATGGATACCCCTTAGTCCTTGGCTCTTAGTTAAAAATCACCATGTAAAGCAATGGTTCATCAAAAAAAAAAAAACTATGCCAACCATCTGTAGAATGTAAGAACAAAGAAAAGGATATGTGACATGTAAAGTGTGCACATATTCAAGTAAATGCCCCTTTATGAGTTGCTAGGTCGTTGAATTCCATAATGGTGTCATTGTGCTTTAAAGGTTTTACAGTCCCATTGCAGATTTATTTTTATAAATTTCTATTTGGTAATGCCAATAATAACTACGAATTAATATTAAGGCCATGTAGAGGTTATCATTTTATTAATTTTTTAAAATAGCTCCATATTTACATTTCAATGTTGATTGAATTAATAATGTAGCAATTAGACTATATCACCATGATGGTAATTATAATTTTATTTTGAAGATGGTTTCTACTAGATCATGTTTGATTTTCGTCAATCTCTTTTCTCAAATATTTATTTTTGTAATGTATTTTATTAATTTTCACCTTTATATTAAAATAGACAAATTAGATGTATCAAACTCATAAAACAAAAAGAAATAAATATATCTATTTGATAAAATTGAGTGAAAAAAATGGCAATCTAATAAAAAAGTGTGTGTTTCATAATATTTCTCATGATTTCCAATTTATCATTAAAAAACTCATTTAGTGTTGTTTGTTAATATATATTTTATTTATTTCGAAATTGAGCTGGTAATTAAATTTTTGAAATATTTGATTTGAAATTTTGGTGATGGTTTTGGATTTCACTAGTTATTTAATATAATTTCTGGCATGGATTATTTAAATGTTAAATTTTTATATAAAAATAGGATCAACCAATTTTAATTATTAACTTATCATTTTATATTAAGAACTATTTGATAAGTATCTCGAATTTAATCAGTTTAAAAAAATTTAATAGTCATTTCATAATTTCAAATTTGAAATTTGATGTTTTGAATGATAAAGAATTGAAAAGCAAGATGAGTAAGAAATGTATGGAAGTTCTAAATGCTGAATATTTTCATAGCAATAATATCAAGCATAACAAACACAATACCTCCACCGAATAGAAGGGAAGTAACCTAGAAAAAATTCCCCACTTACCAATGAATAAATTATCGATAAAATGGTTACAATGATCACTAATCTCACTTGAAACATTTAACTATTGTTGTATGCTTTAACTCTGAAACAAAATGAAAATAATAACATGCAAATAAAATTTTATAAGAACATATATGATTACACTAATTTAGTCAACTTGACTGTGATTATTGTTTTATATAAACTTGAAGACCTTATATGTATGGTTAGGGAGAAGAATATGATTGCATTTGTTTTGACTCTTTTTTGAAGTCAAAGATTATGACCCAATATATCTTGTGTATCTACATAACATAAAATTTTTCATAATGTTATAACTATTTCAGAGTGTGTTGTCACTCTATTTTTTTGTTTTATAAATTTACAAAATGTATACATTGTTTGTATATATTTTTTCTTGAATGTGCCATCAGTTTGTTAACATTATTGGTACCATGTTTCTTCTACATAAATGCCAAATTCAATGATTTTTATATTTAATTATAGACTGAATATATTATAATGTTCTTCAGTTTCTATAAATTGATCAGCATAATATCTCACTTTATATGTAGTATTTAAAATGTTGGCTTAATAAATGAAATGAAAAATAATGCAAAGCTATTGATGAAAAGGATTTCCACCTCTTATTGCTGATAGTAAACAAACAACAATGTTCGGTTCAATGATGGATACGGCCTTTAAAAAGGAAAAAAATTGAAAAACATAAGATAAAAATAGATAAAAATTCAATTAAAATTTAACATCATCTACAATTATTAAAGATGTTTTTTTTTAAGGTTCTTCATTAATCAATTTTCTTGAAGCCAAAAAAAAAAAAATTCAAACATTCTCTTGAAAGCTCTATAGCTTCACAATTTCTAACTCATCCAAACAAAATTGTATCATCCTCTAATTGTTGATGGGAGATGGGTTACATTTGTTTGGAAGATTTTATGTCTCTAATGATCTAATTAAAGAAGATATTTCTTCAAAATAGACCCAAAGATTCTTCCATTAAAATGGAATGGAAATGGAAAATTGGGTTTCCCTACCTCAAACTAGCCATGGGTTTAAAAGCTGTAGTCATACATCAATTAACTAAAACTAAGTATTTTGGAAAAGAGATGTAGCTAAATTTCCATGAACCATTTCCTCTTGAAACCAAAATTCTCCACAATCCTCATGAGAAAACATCAGTTCACTCGATCAAATGTGTTACTGATCTAAGTTTTACCACCACACATTTTTTATGATTGACACAAAGAGAGTGCATAATTTCATCAGTGATGATGATCCCTTTCTGAAATCATCCTCCCAGGAAGAAAACTTCATTGCTCTTGTGAAATGATACACTTAAGTAACGTTTTGTGGCTTAGAGATATGCCTTTAGACACAATTTTGTTACAAATCGAGATTGATCAAAATGTTGTAAAAGTGTGTGGATGATCCTTCCTAGGAATTAGAATGATGAAATTGAAATTGAAGTCATGGAGCATCCTTCTATTCCTTTTTTATTCTTCAACCACTTTGAACCTCTAGCAGATTGAGAGGGATCTAGAACCCAAACCAGGTTTCAATTTCCTTTCTTAATCTAGGGGCAACTAGGAGAACTTTTTCAAAAAAATCAACATTTTTTCTAATTTCCACAGTTGAGATCAAGATTATCCCATCCATGGAAGAATATTAACTGATTTTATTCAAAAATTTTGTTGCATTGACAGAATTGTGGAATAAGTGAGTAATTTGATCCCCTTCTTTGATAATGCTTTCTGTAAAATTTTATTTTTAGTGGATTTCTTCTTAGATAATTAACTCTTTTAATTTAGTCATCAAATCCCTCTCCTTTATATATGAATCTTAATCAATCCATTTATAAAATACCACCTCATTCATTTTCTTTAATTATGGTTCTACGTTATTTTATTTTTTTAAGTGTTTCTTAAGTGAGTTTTAGAATATTGGTTATGCACCAGCTTCTTAGCCAAAATATACATATTTGACCTTAAATACAAAGGGAATTCAACCATAACTAAATGTGATTGTAAAAATTAGAATCTCAAAGCCACATTAGTTCAAATTTGAAAGGACATTTGTAAGGAGGGAAGTCTTACATACTGGACATAGACACCGAACAATGATTAGATCTTGAAATGGGAAGAACCGAGCTTTACCTGACCAAATTGGTGATCATCCATTTTGGAAACTAAGAAGCGATCCAACCTATTTGATATATTGTGGAAGCCTAGGCTCTATTTGTCCAGGTAAACCAACCCTTCTTTCTTGATGTAGGACTGACAAATTTCAACTCAATGTGGGCTTTTTGGATTTATTCATTTTCATTTTCATTTCTAATTTTATTTTTGGTAGATGGGAATTATCCTTCCAACCTATTAATTTTTCCTGTCACGTAAATTTCATTTTAATCTTCAATAAAAAAAATTAATAGCCTAACCAAAGTTTCAGAAGAAAATTGAAAGATAACAATAACAACATTTTTAAGAAGCCTAACAAGATGGTTCAGTATAGATCTCTATTACAAATGGATAAGGATCTAAATGAACAAATAAATAATGAAAAATTACATTTTCAAAAAAATAATAAAAAATTACATTTACAGAGTCTTTAATTACTATTTTACTTTCCAATCACTGTGGGATATGCTTACCAACTTACCAAAAGAGCCATGTTGTGAATCTATGGTGCACATATCCTAAAATATATGTGAAAAAAGTATATTTGTCCATATACATCATGGATTTTTCATATGAATGGAGGAAATAAAGTTTAGTAAATGACTTATATCTAAGGCATGTTTATTTGTGGCAAAAAGCTAATGACATATTAGAAGATCTAACACATGTTTTAAATATATATAGTTTAATATTAAATTAAATATTTAAAATAATATTTTTTGATATGTATATAATATTATAATATTTAATTTTCATTAAAATGTTAATAATATATATTTTAATTATATTAAATATTTATAATATATTATTTTATATAAAAAAATATAAATATTAATATAATTATAAATAATATATATATATATATATATATATATATATATATATATATATATATATATATATATATGAGAGAAACATGTGGCATCTTTAATTAGGGAATTATGCTTTCAATTATCTTTTGGAGTAAAGAATGTCAAATTTGGTGACTATCTGCTCTTAATTATATTTTAAGTGGGATTATGAAGTGAAAATAAGTGATGTTACTCACAACCCAAGTATGTGTAATATAAATGTAAATAAATGAATTGTATTTAATTAGGTATGGTAAATGTATGTGTGTAAATGTAGTAAATATAATTACAAATGTTTAATAAATTATTTGACTTTAATTGAAAGGATAAATATATAGTTTATTTACAGACATGTTTTAAATAATGGTCATGTAGCGGTTAGTGCCTACATTTGTATTGGGTTTGTTTATCGGTGAGTTTTCATGTGAATTTGTAATCTAAATTTAATGCATAAAATTAGTATAAAATAAATATGTGTATAACACCATTTCAAAAAAACATATTTCATTAAATATTTTTCTATTAAAATTTAGAGAGTTGATGTAATTAAATCTAATTTGTAGACATGTAATTAATAGGTCACTTGTTCTTTTTGTGGCACTGCGCTAGCTATCGTAGAAAGATAATGTGATTAAGTTGATCAATGTTAAAAAATATATAATATCTTTTAAATATTAAAAATACTTAATTCAAATGGTTTATAGGCTTATTTTGAAGGTTCCATTTCAATATAACCTTACAAATCGTAGAACAATGCATTGTTAGTGTGGACAATAAATAAAATCAACAAATATAATTTTGAAGGGGATGACTGTGTTAAAAATGATACTACACAAAAAAATAAGATTGAAAATTAATGAGATATGACAACTTGAATCTTTTCAACCAAATGAGGTTTCAAAACCATGCTTGTATATTAACATATGTATTGAAATATATATATATATATATATATATATATATATATATATATATATATATAATATAGTCACTTCATGATAGATTATTTTAATATCTACCACCTATTTTGGTATTACGAACAATATATATGTTAATGAACTTATCATGATAAGATAAATACTATAAATGATATGACAACTAATAATATACAATAAGTTATTATGTGCTAATAATAAAAAACGATTTTAATAATTTCAATAGCATGCAAACTAATCTTGATCAATATGTACGTAACATCAACTTCTATGTTTCAATAAATGTTCGAATGACTATTGGATTTATTATAAAATGATTTTAAGTGATCAATAATATCCTATGAATAATATATAAATATTATCTCCCTATATGAGCTACAATTTTTATGTATTTAAAGATAAATTACATTCAAATTAGGAACCTATAGGCACCCAAACTAATGTATAATGATTAAAAGTGAAAAGACATAATAAATGTGTTGGAGGTACAATCACTAAGGAGCAGGGTGGGCGGGGGTGGCACGTGGGTGGGTAGGGTGGGGGTGAATTAGTGATGCAATATAATTCAATTCAATTCATAACTCTTATACATTCAACATATATCAATCTTGATCAAGCAAAATAAACATGAAAGTACACACATTCAAAGCATACATAAGAGAATACATCACATGAACACATCATATATGTGGGAAACCCTTTTGGGAGATAAAACCCATTAAACCCTGCAAGATGGACTACAATCCTATAAAACAAGATCCAACATTTAGACTATCACCAACTAATCAAGGAACACCCATCCCTTAGTTTAGTGGGACACCCATCCCACAAGGAGTACCCACCCCTTAGGCAACCAAGAACCCACTCAACTACCTTTATCTTATCTCCACCTTTAATTTGATTTATTATGTATCTAATGGTGGACTTATCATATTTTCACTCTTTTCCCTTTACACTCTCGTAGACTTTCACACACAAGCAATGTACCCAAATCACACTTTTAGATCACTCTTCACTTCTAAGCACATATAAAATTAAAAAAACCTAGAAAAACATTGTCACAACATCAAAAAAATGACCTGTAGGTCAAGCACACACTCCTCAACCTACTTAGATTTTCAATCCATCCTCTAAACACACTCACTGAATCAGCCCCTCGGGCTTACTTGCCCAATCTACCTCTTCTAGGCTTATTAGGTCTAATAAACTATGAGTTCACATTCATCAACTAGATCAAATAAACTTGGTTTATCCTCTTTTTTATCTAATGGTCTTCACTGACCTGTACCTTCTCTTTCAAAAGCTCCTTCACTCTGTATAACATTTTCTCTTCTCTTCATTCATAAGTCTATTCAATAAGCCTTCAAACCATCATATTTGGTTTCACCTTTTATAGAATTTCATGATTAATATGAAAATATCCTTCCTTTTTAGAAAAAAACACATGCCTTCACCCTTAAGGCATATAACATGGGTCACCTTTAAACACAACCCTCTTTCAAATAGGCCTAAGTCACCTTTTAGGTCTTATGAAGACCCATTCACCTTTTTGATACTTCTCTTAGAAAAATAACAACACAAGAACACTTTAAAATAAATGGACCAATTCCACACAACCTATAAGTCCTCCTTAAGTGATAACAACCATCATATCACCCTTATACTAAAGCTCAATTCACTTAAACAATATTTTGTGCACACAACCACCATGAATGAATAAACGGTTAACTTCTAAGACTTTGATCATAATGAATATGATTGATAAAACCTTCGTAATCCACATAGATGATCCTCTTAGAGCATAAAATACTCTGTTATAGTTAGCTTATATTGAAACATTGAAATACCATCAATAATAACATAATTACACTTCTTAGGTTACTTACAGAGCATGAACGAACATACAGTCTACTTTGAAGCTCAATAACATTGACTATATAAAAATTTAAACCTTTAAATGAATATTTATAGATGAATTATTGAATTCTTATACAACTTTGCTTTTTACTAAAACATCAAATTTTTCATAGATCAAAATTTATGGCTCAAAACCCAAGCACGGGTCCTTTCTTTGTTAAATTTAAATATTTAAATCCAAAGGGTCAGAGTTAAACCTTGATCACTTAGAACACATCTTGTTATATTTTATCAACTAACACCATTGATATTATTCATAATTATCGTAAACTTTAACTTGTAGTGATCCACTATCCAAATGTTAAACCTCAAACATGTTGACCTCATCTCATGCTTTCTATCAATCTTAACCACATACACACCATTGATTTTTACTAAGTAGCCTGGTCTTTATCTTACAGTGCTCACCATTAAATCATTTTTATAATTCCATATATTATTACACATGGCACACTTACATGGCTTATAATCACTTTAATAATAGTCCCTTATACTTATGCCAATTGGCAGTCATGTGAGCATTGTTGACTCTTTGACTTGTCTCACACCATATTTGTCAATATGAACCATTGTTCACCATTGATCTTTTGTCAAACTAGTGAGCTTATTACACATTTTACCTTCATGTACAACATTTGACATGTTGACTTCATACACACCATTTATCTTAATATTTATGATTAAATGCTCACTGTTGGATCTTCTAGAGTAATGACCTGATACTTCAACATTATTAAACTTGATGGTCTCTGGCCCATCATAGTCTCTGAAAGAAATTTTGAAGCTTTATAACTTGAGATAAAAATCACTTCAAGACTCCAAATGTTTAGGATAACTTATTAAAACTATATACAACATTTCTATGTAATATTTTGACCAATATTAACTTTTTGTGTACCTAAAATAAATGTTAAAACTTGCTTGATATTTCATATCTGCATGGCATGTAGTGATGATCTAGATTATCTTAAGCTATAAGATGAATTTTCATTATTTTAAATGATCACAAAACATTCCAAATATCCTCCAAGACATTTGTATATTTATCAAAACCTTTTCTTTGTCATTATAGACTTGTACATGTGCCATATCTCTATCCTTATAGACCTATACATGTGCCATATCTCTTCAATCTCTCAATTTGATCACTTTATCATTCATGAATTAATGCCACATGCTATTTTTAACATCAATGACAATTTAAAACACCAATGACCATGTCCAACAATCTCTCCCTTTGTCATTGATGGCAAAACACAATTGGAATGTATTCTCTCATACTGAACAATTCTTCATTATGGTGTTTCTCCCCCTTTGACATTATTGACAAAGGATATCTTTCTCAACATTGCCAAAAATTAATCCTTAACATCATGTATGCAATCAAAATACTATTTTAAGATTCTTATAATAATTATATATTTTCAAGGAAATGAACCAATGGCTTCTCCTTTGACATGCATCTATCTAAACTAAGACTTCTTTGATCCTTGGACCTGACAAGCTACCCACAGAGATTTGAAAGTTCCCCCTAACTCTATGTTCCATCTCATGCCATGTTATCTTTGATATACACTAGTATTGAGAACACTAAGAGGCAATCCTCCTATGTTATCTTAACATAGACACCCCTTGATCATATTTAGATCATCTTAGTCTTTTGGAGAAAATTACCAAAAAGTCCAATTTATACTAGGCTTACTTAGAGGCCTTGTAGCCCTACTTGGGCCCTATAGAGACCATAATTTTTTGTGTATGATCTTTCATGGCTTGTACTTTCATATCTAGAGTAAATTCACATGCCTCGCTAGACATGTCAAAAAACAACACTCATCTCTTCCTTTACAACATACTTCATTCACAAAGCTACTAGCTAATTAACCCTCTATTTACACAAATCCTCATCCATGCAAGACACCACACACTTTAAAATGACTGTGAAACACTTCTTATCACACATTTATCCATTTCAACTGATTAATCAGCCTTATACCTCTATTCATTAGGCAAACCACTTTTCAACAAAGAGCAAAATACTAGGTTTGTAAAACAAAAATGGTCAACAAACTATCTTCCAATAAACTCCATCACTTGAGACATATTACACACTTTTAGGTCATCAATGCACACTTCTAGATCAAATTTTGAACTCAAACACTTTTGGGAATCCATACTTCCTATACCATTGTTTTTTACTAGAATATCCTTAACCTGAGAACAAACAAAATTCTCCAATAGAATACAAAAGACCTTCAAGGATTTAAACCACTTAGTGCACATATAAATAAATTAATCAACCCTTTCTATGCCACTAAGACACCTTGAAAACTTGTAATTATTTAAATAACACCTAGAAATATCCATACTTTACCTTGAGACCTTCAGGATCAAAATCCTTGAATATACCTTGAGCACATATACTTTTAGTCTAGATCTTGAAATGAACAACTCAAAAAGTAATCACCTTTAAATCACTAAACTTATTCATGTCCTTACATAATAGGGTAATACATCCTCTCATGACCTTATGAGGTCACCACAAGATTAATGAAGCTCTCAACACAAAGAAATACCTTATGGAACGTCATTCTTATATCTTCTCAAATACAGACTCGAAACTATGGTATCTTAAAATATTTGAACCACTTGATCTTGTAACTCTCCTTTCTTATCATGTAATATCAATCAAGTCTCAATTGGTATCCACCAGGCTTCCTCTTGCTTGTCAGGTGTCTCCTTAAGGCCTAGATAGAGACACCCCTTTGTCATAGTGAGACTAAAAGTCCTAAAACTTAGGAAATTCCCATATCTCCATACTCTCATTTGAATTGTAGTTATACCTCATCACCAAATTAACTTTGAATGGATCCTTGACTTCATTATTTGATTTAGACATGTCAAAAAATATAAACAATATAAACTCTAGACTTTCCTTCATCTCTATCATGGCAAACAAACCATATTTAGTCTTAGTTTGATCTCTCCTAGGAGTCTTAGGTTTCCACAACCATTTATGACCTCTTGTTTACACACTAGGAGCTCCATAAACCTTATTTTTCTTTAAAGACTCATTCAACCTATTCCTACAATACCTAGAAATGTGACCAATTTTATGACATCTGAAACAAACAAGATCATTATACCTTTTTATTCACAATGATCATCGTCTTTCTTTGATTTATTTATTCTACTCTTATATTCTTTAGCAATGTGGCTAAACTGATTGCATTCATAAAAAATACTCTAGGATGAATATTTCATTGTATTAATCTGTCTAGCTTATCTTCTTTTTTGCACTCTAGGAATGTGATTAAACTTATCTTAACTTGATGGTCTTTACTTGAATAACCTAGAAATGTGAATAACTTTCTGAGAACTATAGAAAACAATGTCTTCCATACCTTTCATTTCAATATGTAATTGATATCCCTTTTACTAATAGCTAATTTTTACATAGTCTTTTGCCTTATGACCAACAAGATGATAAAATAAATAATGGTCCCAAAAAGATTTGGCATACCTTGAAGCATTTGGTTGTTTTATAGGCTTCTTCATTTTGCTCTTGACCTGATCTATCTTGTTGAATTTCATGCTACTAACCTCTTTTACTTATTTTGATTTCTTTTAATTTTATTCAAGCTTTCCTATCTTGATTATGACCTTTTCATGCTCATCCTTTAGGGAAACAAGATTAGTCTTCTATTGAATACATTCTTCCTCTTTATCTCTCATGCTTGAAGTTGCAGCCTCTAATTGAAATTTGATATCTTTAATGGTTTAATTATCCTTATTAGATTATTTATCCATGTCATCCTTCATTATACATACTTGCTCTTAAATAATCTTTATGGAGTCAATATTGAACTTCAACTCATCATGCTCACATTGCTTTGAACTCAACTGAGTCTTGACATGTCTATATTTTTCCTCTTTTGAACTCATATTTGTATTTGTAGCCCTTAATTTATCCTCAATAAATTTGATCATCTATTTATCATCTTTTGATCTTGATCTTGCCTTTTACATAGACATGATTAGTTATTGATTCTCCTTTTCCTCTCTCATATATTTGCCTAAAAAACATCCCTCAAGATATCTGACTTATTCTTCAACACCTTTGATCATATTCCTCATTTTATAATTCCTCTTCTTTTGCTCCTTAAGTTCACCATGTGCACTCATGAGTTCATCTTTTCTATCAACTTCTCCTTCTTCCTCACACTCATAGCAAACTTCATCATCAAACATGATATTTTCATCCATATTGTACCTTGTATCACCTTCGAGTGGTTAAAATTTCAATGAAGTTCCTAATCTAATACTAATTCTTGGAGGTAAAATCATTGAGAGAGAGGGGGGGAGGAGTGAATCAGTGATACAAGATAATTCAATTCAATTCCTAACTCTTATACATTCAATATACATCATTCTTGATCAAATAACATAAACATGAAATCACATACATTCAAATCATACATAAGAGACTACATCACATGAACACATCATATATGTGAGAAACCCTCTTAGGGATAAAACCCATTGAACCTTGAAAGATGGACTACAGTCTTATTAAACAAGATCCAACATTTATATCATCACCATCTAATCAAGGAACACCCATCCCACAAGAATCACCCACCCCTTAAGAAACCAAGCACCCACTCAACTACTTTGGTATGATATCTACCTTTGATATGATTTATTATACATCTGATGATGGACTTCTCTTACATTCCTTCTTTTCTCTTTACACTCTCAAAGAATACACACATAAGCAATGCATCCAAAACACCATTTTGGATCACCCTTCACTTCTAAGCACATACACAATCAAAAAACCTAGAACAACTTATCATAACATTAGCAACATGACCTATAGGTCAAGAACACAATCTTAAACCTACTTATCTATTCAATCTATCCTCTAAGCACACTCACTCATTTACCCTATACATCTTACTCACTCAATCTATCTCTTCTACACTTATTAGGTCCAATAACCTATGAGTTCACATTTATCAATTAGATCAAATAAACATTATTCATCCTCTTTTCTCTCTAATGGTCCTCACTAACCTATACCTTCTGTTTCAAAGTTTCCTTCACTCAATATCACATATGCTCTTTTCTTCATTCACAAGTTTATTCAACAAGCCTTGAAACCACCAAATTTTATTTCACCTTTTATAGAGTCTTCATGATTATTATCATCATCACAACCTTCCTTATCAGCCACAACATATGTCATCACCCTTAAGGCATCTAACATGGGTCACCTTTAATCACGACCTTATTTAAAATAGGCATAAGTCATCTTTTAGGTCCTATCAAGACCCATTCACCTTTTTGACACTTCTTTGAGCAAAATAAGAACATAGGAACACTTTTAAATACATGAAACCATGCCACGCAATATATAGGTCCTTTTTAAGTGATAAATAACATCACAATACCCTTCTACTAAAGCTCAATTTTCTCAAACAAGATTCTGTGCATACAACCACCATGAACAAACAAACAATCACCTTCTAATCCTTTGATCATAATGAATATGTTTGATAAATCCTTCATAATCCACACATATTATCCTCATGAAGTATACAACACTCTTTGATAGATATCTCATCTCAAAACATCAGAATTCTATCAAGAACAACTCAATTACCCTTCTAAGGTTACTTACAAAGCATGAATAAACACATATTCAAATTTGGAGCCTAATAAATTTGAATATACAAACATTTAGACCTTCAAATGAATATTTTAAGATGTTCCTTGAAGTCCTATACAACTTTGATTTTTAACTAAAATATCAAATTCTTCATAGATCAGAATTTATGGCTTAAAAACCAAGAAATAGTCTTTTCTTCATCAAATTCAAATATTTAGATCCAAATGGTCACAGTTAAACCTCGGTCACTTATAACACATCTCATGCTCTTCACTCAACTCACTCAACTCATACCATTGATCTTCTTCATAAGTAGATAAAACTTTAACTCATAGTGCTCTACTATCCAAATGTTAAACCTCAAACATGTTGAGCTCATCTCATTATTTCTACCAATATTGACCACATATGCACCATTTATCTTTGTTGAGTAGCCTAGACTTTATCTTGTAGTGTTGACTGTTAGATATTTTTCAAAACTGCTAAGATTATGACACTTGGTACCCACATGTACCTTCTAAGCACTTTACTGACATTACCTTACACTTGTACCACTTGGTAGTTTTATTTTCATTTTTAACACTTTCACTTATCCCACACTATTTATCTTCATCAGTAAGAATTATTGTTCATCATTGATCGTCTGTTAGACTAGTGAGCTTGTGACACTTGTCATCGATGCGTGTATCCTTTGACATGTTGACTTTATACACACCATTGATCTTAATATATATGATTAAGTGATCACCATTATATATTGTATACTAATAAACTCATACTTCAATGTGATTAAACTTGATTGTTTCTGGCACATCACAATATTCTAGAGAAACTTTGAAGCTTTATAACTTAAGCTAGAAAACATTTCAAGACTCTAAATTTTAAGGTTAGCTTCTTGGCACTATAGAAAACATCTCCATGTAATATTTTTACCAATATTGAATTTATATATACCTAAAATAAATTCTCAATTTTTTTTGATCTTTCATATCTACATGATGTGCAGTGATGGTTTGGCTTCTATTAAGCTAGAAGATGCAATTTCCTTATTCCAAATGATCAAATAACATACCATAGCTCTTCCAAGACATCTACAGATGACTAAAAACCTCTTATTTATCCTTATATACTTGTATATGTTGCATATCTCTTCAATATCTAAATATGATCACTTTGTCATTCATGCATTAATACCACATGCTCTCTTTAACATCAATGACAACTTAAGACACAAATGATGATGTCCAACAAAATGTTATATGGAAAAGACCTAGAAGGGACCACAATTATGGACCATGAGTGTTATAGTATGTTGTACAATATATAGAGTGTTGAGACACAATAAACACAAAACTTTAAGTGAGAAAAAATTATAAGATAAATAAGGAGACATCAATAAGCTACTAAGGAAGGTGTATAAACCACTAAAATTTGATAAATACATCATTAATAATTAATTTGGATTGAAAAGTACACAAACACTCTAAGAATCATGCAATTTAATGAGTAATACTTCAATGGGGGCCATATTTTGGTAATCTAAATAATATAAAATATATAGGTTACCCTAAAAATCATGCATTCACACACTATAACCTATTTATTTCGATGTTATTCCATGTATTATTTGTATGAAATCTAATTTATAATTATAAAAATAAGAAATGGTAATTTTGAACATGTTGTAAAATGTGTCTTCCTTACAAAATGTCACTATGGATGATGGAATCCATGGCATGAACAATTTTGTATTTTTCACCTTAGTTGTTTATTATATATGTATCTTTAGTACAATAAATAATGACAAGCAAAACATATTTATTAAATATACATCACCAAATATACAAAATGCATATACTAAAATGATTATTATATTTTTAATTAATTAAAAATGGATAATTAATTAATTGTTATTATAATATTAATATAATTATGATTGTAATTATCAGAGTGATACAAATGGAATATTCCATGAGAACTTGTAGACAAATATTCTTTGATTTTTAGATGGTAAACTTTGGAATACATGTAGTGATATGTTTTGTCAAAATATCTCATTGGCTAGAGTAAAATAAATATTTTCTCAAATGAAACATATATTACCATGCCCTGGCATGTACTAATCAACTGTTGTCATAAAATCATCTACTAAATTTGAACTTAAGAATGAGTTTCCAACACTATCAATAATATTTGGTTGGTATTTTAGGTCAAAAGTGTCAAAGTAGACACTTATATGGTAGATGAAATAAAAATCCAAAATTAATACTCATTTAGGTTCTCCTTGTGATAGCTATAATTTTATAAACAATGTGAACTAGGAAAATAAATGAGTGTAAATTCATATTCTAAATCTAAACTAAAACCTCTTATTTATTTATTTATTCAAATAAATTAAATATTTACAAGACCATCATGAAAATGATGTACATCACCTTTTCTATTGATTGAATTTGATTTACTCGTAAGAATGGGATTAGGGATGCTCAAATCAATTCTCCAAGCAAACAGAAATTTAGAATCATGATTCATAGGATAATTTTGAAAAAATTAGGTATCTTGAAGATGGATGATGTAAGTTGATGATGACAATTCAATTTATATGCTTTCAGGTGAGAAGATGGATGATTTCAATAAATCTATCTTTATTGAATCATGTTAATTTAGATGGTCAGATTTAACTCATCATCCATTTTAATGGATCAATTGAAAATGTGTTTAAGAGAAATAGGAAAGTTAGTTTGTAGTTTAAAATGTCTTGGGAATGATTCAGGGTAGTTGACTGACTCACCAAGGTAGTTAAAATGTTCAATGATGACTCAAAAATTATTTGAGGAAGCTAAGGAATTGGTTGGGTGACTAAACACTTGGTTGAGAGAACTATATAAGATGTTTGGTGACTTGGAAATTATAAATTTTAATTGGTTTTTATAGAATTATGTATTCATGATTAATTAATTAATATTAATTTCTTAATTATTTTACAAAATATGGAAATGATGTTAGTGGACCTTATGATAAAATTCCAATTTAGGGTGGTGGTTGAGTTAGTGTGATGATATTAATCAAAGTTAATTATAATACTTAATGTAGTCAAATTTTGGTGTATATAGTTTGTCCTCTTTGAAAGGGTGTTATGATATGAAGATGTAATGCCATTTCAAAGAATAAATAACTTAGAATGAAAATGGATGTATAAAATATTCCCTAGGTGATTCTAAATAATTAAATGATGCCTCCTCGAGTATTCTTATAGGAAGAATGTATAAGGATAAATAATCAAAATGACTAAGGTTATATGAAAAAATATGGAGGCACTACCACTATTTAACAAAATGATAGTTCTCAATAAAATTCTTGCATGAGTTGAAGTACATATAGAATGATTTACCCAAAGTAGATTGGTGATAGGGAGTTGATTGGAGAAATAATATTTCATATTTATAATTTTCATGCTTCGATTATACCCCATGAATGATTGTTACATTAGAGTGGATGTGGGAATGATAAACCCTATTGGTGAGTTATGGGCCATAAAATGAGAAATAAATTTTCTGAGGTGATTGGTAAAATCTACTAGATTTATTTGCAAGCTGAAATAAATAAATCAAAAAATCTAATGATTTGATGGTATGATGTGGAAGAGATGAGGTGACAGGGTGGAAAATATGATAAAAACACTTAGTGGTAGGTTCAATGATACAAATAGGTTAGGAAAATATATAGAGGTAGGGGGAATTGAAATTTCATTGTTTAAATTTTATTTATGTGATTTGTGTTGATTAGCCACCTTTTGTTAGATGTTACTCTTGATTATGAAAGGAAAATGAAGCATATACCTGTTGATAGGCATCAAAGTGAGGGAGTCTGAGTGTACCAGAGGATAGATGGGAATAGGAATCTAGTATTTCATAATTTTATATTCTTATTTTGTCATTTTAGGGTCATAAATGCTAGTAAATGTCATGTCAAACAAACTTGCCATTTTCAAATGGTAGTTTTAAAATTCACTTCAAATATTTCAATAACCTTATAATGTTAGATTTGTGATATACATTATTTATTTGATCATAATAATATTTTCATCAAAATCAAGGTGAATTCATTAAAACAATTGGCAAGTTAATTATACCTTACAATGAATTCATCATAAGGGCGAGTTTGTCTCAAGGCTATAGTGAATTTGTCAAAGGTTTGGTAGATTCATATATATTTTCATGAGTCTATCATTTTTATCATATTAGATATAAACACCATATTTAATGAGTTTTTATGGAAATAATGATGATGATAAATGTGAAAAATACTGGCATTATTCCTTTTGTACGTGTGTAGGAGAGATGACATATATCTATTATGCAAGGGATTCACACAAGTGTGTTACAACTAATGTAAGAATTTACTAATTATGATTTATGTGTCTTATAGGTAGTGGGGTTGGCATATGTTACATAATTTCTAGAGATATGTGGATATATTTCAATGCTTATAGCTTTTGCAGAGCACTGACACTCAAAGACAAACACATTCAAGTTAATAACAAAGGAAATGATAACTACCTTCAAAGATGTATGGAGGATACTTTTCAACCTATATGGAGTGTGAAAATTTATTAGAAAGTTATTTCATATGCAATATCATTGGCCATGGTGTTTGTAGAGGGAATTATCCATATGATAAAAAATGGGATCGAATTGGATTCCTACATGGAATAAGAGGATACATATGGACTGACAATTACATTTGTGGATCTTGTTAGTGGTAGGCTGCTACAAACTAGAGTGGGAGATTGTTTCTTAGTGCAGTTAATGGATGTTATTATAGATATTCTATATAGTGTGATAAAATTTTCATGGGGATCATGTGTTATAGCATACTTATACATAGACTTATATACACTCATATACAAGGGAGAAAATAAAAAAGGGTCATCAACACTACTAAATATTTGGGCAAGGGAGAAAGCTACAGTGGAAAGGATTATTGGTCAATTGAGAT
>JARHVA010005040.1:70000-80000 GCA_037957365.1 Torreya grandis | reverse complement strand
CAATGGTGGTTGATTTGGCCTCAGATACCCCATGTAAATGAGCTTTTCCTACATAGTTCATACGGATCTTATGATGATGTAGTTATATGAATGAGGGAAGATATGGAAAGTGATAATATTAGGTAAGATGATGATGAAAATTCACGTTCCCAAAAAATTATGATGTATGAGGTTTTTTAAATTATGAATTGGTTTTTTTGTTTTGGATGGATGAGTTATTTATCTAAGTATTATGTACAATATTCTACCAAAACATGAGTAAAGGTGTATCTACATAACCATGAAGATCAAACCATAAACTAAAATGTTAGAAGAAACTAAAAATATGGGATGAATAAGGATATATAAAAATCTATCATGAATGAATGGATAATATTATGCGTGCTACGCCCCTAACCTATCACATGTATGAAGATAGTATTAGCCGACTTTTGGCTTACTTATCCCTCTTTGACAGATTCAGCTCATTTGGATCTGTTTTTCAAAAGTTATCGTTATTTTATGGTTTTTCATAAAATTGCTCTATAGTGCGCAATTCAAATAATTTTTCTAAATTGTTTACATTTTTGGAAAGATTAGAAAAATTTGGCTATGGTTTTTTCTTTGTATATTTTTATTTTAGGCCTAAATAATTCCAAAATCACTTGGTCAAAGTTGGGTCAAAAGTGTCCATAAGGGTCGACATCGTAAAACCCTTTTATGGCAGGTCCACAAACTCGGGGCCAAGGAAAGGGTGTTAAAACTCTAGGTAAAACTCCTAAAAAGGATGAATTGGATTCAGAAGGGGGATGTAATAGACCATTTGTACCAGGGTTTTCTGACATAGATCACAATGTGAGCCAGCTTTACTATAGTGTGTAAGGCATTCAGAGTGAGGTGCAAGACATAAAATCTAATATGCAATCCATACAAGATATTTTGGGAGATATCATGAAGGCTTTGAACATTAATCAGTCAAATCATTAAGCTAACTCTATTTCAAAAACCCACTAGGGTGGTTCCCCTAACCAGTCTACTTCAAATCCAACTCCATGGCCACAGAGGAACCTATTACCAAAGGTGGATATGAGCAAATTTGATGGAAAAGATCCACTCAATTGGCTCAACCAAATGGAGATTTTTTTTGACCTACATCAGATTCCAAGTGGATAGAAGGTTACCATGGCATCTTTGTATCTTGAACCTGATCAATTCATTTGGTATCGATGGTTGTGTGCTCAAAAGAAAAAGATGACTATCAATGTCACCTGGTCAATTTTTACAGAGGAGCTATAATTACACTATGGCAATATTGTGACAGAGAATTACTTCAGCCAGCTAGCAAAATTGTGACAAACTAGCTCTGTTAAGGATTATATTCATCATTTTCAGAACCTATCCTTACGTGTGGAGACAATTTCTGAAGCAAACTTGAATGACCTATTTTTAGGTGGACTCAAGGACCACATTCAAAATGAGGTACACATGTTTAATCCACTTAATATTTCTAAATCTATTATCCTAGCACATAGAGCTGAGGAAAAATTCATAGCCAACAAGAAGTAACCATTCACTCACTTCAAAGATCGTATCATATCGTCACCAACATTTCCTCCACCTACTAGATTGACCCCTCAGCAAATTGAATAGAAGCATGCAAAAGGATTATGTTTTGGTTGTGATAGCAAGTGGAGTAAAGGACATAGATGTGCTAAGAAGAAGCTATTCTACATTAAGGGACCAAATGAAGATGAAGAAGCAGATGATGCCTCCAATGATGATGAGGAAGATATAGAGGAGGTACCTAAAAATTCCCAACCTATAATCTCTTGTCATGCACTTGCAGGTATTAGAACTCCATAAACTCTTAAGGTGGTGGGTTTCCTCAAGAAACAGAAGGTGACAGTGTTGATTGATTCAGGGAGCACACATAACTTTATAAACCATAGGTTGGCCACTCGATTGAACTGTTTCATCTACCCAACACCATAATTTTAGGTCATGATTGTAGATGGTGGCACAATTAATTGTTTAGGAAAATGCCATAGTATTAAGCTTGCTATGGGTGGGTACAATCTCGACTCTCCTATGTTTGCTATTCCCATGGGTAACACAGACATTGTTTTGGGAGTCCAATGGCTCACAAACTTAGGTACCATTGAGATGAACTTCCAAGAACTATTCATGCACTTTCATTATGAAGGTTAAAAAATTGAACTACATGGATTACATGCAAAATATCCACAATTAGTTAGTTCACATCAGATGACCAAGATGCTAAAAAAGGGGGCAGAGGGAATTATTGCACGATTATGCTCCATAGAAGTTTAACCCACATAGGTATCTACACATCTTGATCTACAAATAATTCTTGAAGACCACTCATCTATTTTGGGGCCATGCCAAAAGGACTACCACCAACAAGATAACATGATCATGCCATTCAACTAATTCCAGGTAGTCAACCACCAATATCAGACCATATAGATATCCATATGCACAAAAGAGTGAAATTGAAAAGATGGTCCATGAGATGCTAGAGGCAGGGATCATCAAGCATAGCCAAAGTGCATATTCATCACCAGTGGTCATGGTGCAGAAGAAGGATGACACATGGAGGATGTGCCCAGATTATATGGAACTCAACAAGTACACCATCAAAGATAAGTTTCCTATTCCAGTAATTGATGATTTAATTGATGAGTTGCATGGTGCTAATTATTTCACAAAATTGGATCTTCGCTCGGGGTACCATCAAATTAGAATCAAGGAGGAAGATGTTCATAAAACTACTTTTAGAACACATGAGGGCCATTATGAGTTTTTGGTAATGCCCTTTGGTCTTACAAATGCACCATCTACTTTTTAGAGCTTGATGAACACTATTTTTAGGCCTTTTTTAAGGAAGTTTGTGATAGTTTTCTTTGATGACATATTGATTTATAGTTAGACATGGGAAACACATCTGCAACATGTGAAACAGGTGTTGATAGTTTTGGATAAGCACCAACTTTATGTGAAGCCATCTAAATGTGCTTTTGGAGTATAGGAGGTAGAGTACCTCAGTCACATTGTTTCCCATGAAGGGGTCAAAGTTGATCCCCAGAAGATCAAAGCGATAATGGAATGGCCCATGCCAAAAACTCTCAAAAACCTTCAAGGGTTTCTTGGACTAACAGGTTACTATAAAAGATTTGTGAAAGGTTATGGAAGCATAGCAACTCCACTCACTGCATTTCTAAATAAGGATGCTTTCCATTGGAATGACGATGCCACCAAAACATTTGAGAAACTCAAAGTAGCTATGTGCACCACTCCAGTTTTGGCTACTCTAGACTTCTCACAAACATTCACTGTTGAATGTGATGCTTCTGGGTCTGGATTGGGGGCAATACTAATGTAGGAAGGAAGACCCATTACATTTGAAAGTCATCAATTCAAAGGTAAGAATCTACAAAAACCTATCTATGAGAAAGAAATGATGGCCATTCTTCATGCATTTAAATAATGGAGGCCTTATCTGATGGGTAGACACTTTAAGGTGAAAACGGATCATGATAGTCTCAAATACTTTTTGGAGCAAAGATTATCATCTGAGGAACAACAAAAATGAGTAACCAAAATGTTGGGTTATGATTTTGAAATCATCTAAAAGAAGGGTAAAGATAATGTAGTAGCAGATGCACTATCCAGATGGGATGCATCCACAGAAGCATTACTTTGTGCAATGTCCATATTGGAAGTAGATTGGGTGGATGAAGCTAGGTTAAAATGGGAGCAAGACAAGGATACATAGGTTTTGATTTAGAATCTCCAGCAAGGTAATTTATCCTCTGACAAATTTGAATGGAAAGGTAATGTCCTATGGTATAAGGGTAGGTTATACTTGTGCGAAAATTTAGAGCTTAAGCAAACGATTCTTGCAGAGTTGCATGCATCTCCACTTGGGGGACACTCAGGGTTCTTGAAAACTTATCATAGAATTAAGAAATAATTATTTTGGGAAGGACTCAAGGGGGATGTACAATTTTTTTTAGAAAAATGCTTGATATGCCAATAGAATAAAGGTGAAACAGTTAAGACCCTAGGTTTGTTACAACCATTAACAATTCCTAGTCAAAGGTGGGAGGAGGTTTTCATGGATTTCATCACTAGTTTGCCTTGTTCTGAAGGTAAGAATGTTATTTTGGTCATTGTGGATAGGCTTACAAAATATTACCATTTTTGTGCTCTCTCACACCCATTTTCAGCAAGTACAGTCGTGGCTATTTTTATGGAAGTAGTTCTCAAATTACATGGAACCCCAAAAATAATTGTAAGTGATCGTGATCCTATTTTCACTAGTAATTTCTAGACTAAACTATTTTCTTGTTTGGGTACTCAGCTAGCTCATAGCTCATCTTACCACCCCCAATCTGATGGACAAACTGAAGTGGTTAACAAATGTTTAGAGGGGTATCTTCATTGTTTTGTATCAAATAAACAAGAACATTGGGTTAAATGGATACCACTTACAAAATGGTGGTATAACACATCTTTCCATACCTCTTCTAAAATGTCTCCCTTTCTAGCACTATATGGTTACCATCCACCTTCCATCACTTCTTCATTAAAGGTGCACACCAATGTTCGAGATGTGGAAGAGCACATTCAACATCAACAAGAGGTTTTGGCTAGTTTGAGAGAGAATTTGGCCTTGGCACAAAATAGGATGAAGCAACAAGCAGATCAACACTAGAGTGAGTGAAATTTTGAGGTGGGTGATTGGGTATTTGCTCATTTGTAGCCTTACAAGCAGATGTCCTTGAAGCAATAGAAAAAGGACAAAAAACTTGCTCCAAAGTATTATGGCCCTTATCAGGTTCTACAAAAAATTGGAAGTGTGGTTTACAAGATCGAGTTACCTCATTCATCTCACATACACCCAATATTTCATGTTTCTTGTTTGAAGAAGGTCATTAGACATAAAGTTTCTGCCCAGACAGAGCTTCCATAACTAGATGAAGAAGGACGAGTCATTTTGAAACCAGAGAAGATCCTCCAAACATGTAATAAGAGGTTGAGAACTAGAGAGATTAAGGAATATTTGATCAAGTGGAAAAACCAAAGCAATGAAAATGCAACTTGGGAAGGTGAAGAATTTCTGCAACAACATCCAAAATTTTTCAACGTTGAGGACAACATTGGTTTGAAGGGGAAGGGCATGCTACGCCCCTAACCTATCACATGTATGAGGATAGTATTAGCCAACTTGTGGCTTACTTATGCCTCTTTGACATTATATTACATTTATCTATGCTTTCTTTAGATTAGTAGGTCGGCTATGCTTTCTTTAGTAGGTCAGCCTATGGAGTAACCATGGCCTAATTAGACTATATATAAGAGGTAGTGGGTAATCATTTATCATCATATTGTAAATTCTGCTCTCATTGAAGCTTATGGAGGTTTCCCCCTCGAAGTGGCTTATCTATTATCATATATTTAGATATATTTCAGTCATATTTGGATATAATTCTACTATTATACTTAATTCTTGAAGTAATTTCATTACAATGCGATGCCCCTAAGTAACTAGCATGTACATATAAAATGGTTTACACATGCTATTAGAAACTAGTTTTCACCATGGTACTTGTCCAAAGCATCATAAGAATGCTTTTTACTTTTGGATTGATTTTTTATGTTTCTCATTTTTTTTTTCTTTTTAATGTGTGTGTGTGTGTGTGTGTGTGTGTGTGTGTGTTTTTGATGTAAAATGGTACACACACACACAGATATATAGATATATACATCCATGTGTGTGTGTCCACACACACATACATATATAGATATATAGATATATACATACATGTGTGTGTGTGTGTGTGTGTGTGTGTGTGATGCAGGAGCATCTAGCAAGGACTAGTTAAATAAGCCTTGATAGGCATTAGCCTAAGCAATTATATAAGTTTCCCTCCAAGTTATATTTTCAAATATTCATACATGTCATGTGGATGAGAAATAAGGCTTAAATATATTTTGTATGGATTTATTAGTTGTCAAAGGGTTTCAATAATCCTATTATTGTTGTAATCATCCACGGATGGCGTGGAGTCCAGCATAGTTGAATAATTCCTTATTAGATGAGTAGTTGAGCCTTTATAGGATAAGCAAGATTCAAGGAGATTGAAAAGGATTTGATTTCCTTTTTGATGAAATCCGTTCGACCGGCCATAAAAAAATAAAATCTCATAGTTAAAGAAGATGCCAAGATTAGAGGAGGAGCTCGAACCGTTAACCTATGATGGAACAACAAATATATCTCAATTCTGTTTGGATGGGGATTTTTGGCTTGGGCAAATAGATGGCATGCTTCTATTTGACAGGGGCAGTGAATAGTGGAATAGAGGCTGGCAGAACTAGAGCTGGTCGTTGGAGGCTACATATGGGCAAGGAGGAAATATACAATACGTTTCCTCTATTTATTCGAGATGGCCCTGTGCCAAAGGGAAGGCAGACCCAAGCTAGGGAATGGTTCATTTTATTTTGAATGGCCCCTCAGCCAATGGAAGTTTTATCTATAGATAAGCATGACTGCCTTCATGTAAATACAGTCCCAAGCAGCAGACCATAGGCCTTTTTGAAGGCTTATTAAGCCATTGACATTTGCAATATGTATTGGTGAATTTGTATTTGTGCAGAGTCAACCTTGGAGGTTGTAGGTGACTATTTTATACACGGTCTTGGAATGGCATGACCAATCATGTGAATTGATGAACCTGTGAAGATATTAATTTTGGGTCATTTCAAAGTAGCTGTTGTATCAACAAGCCAAAGGTCAAGCTGTAGTGGAGTCGAGATGAATAATGAAAAGGACTAGCGTCAGTTAAGGGAAGCCTGATCATGCTATTACAGGGTCTCAAAATTTAGCTGCATTTGGCTTATCATTATTAAAGAGATTAATTTTTCATCCGCACATTCTGGCATTAAGAGTTTTGGTTCTGACTCCAACAAGAGAATTGGCTATTTAAGTGCATAGTATGCTCAAGAACCTTGCACAAGTCATAGACATTCACTGTCACCTTATTGTTGGGGTGTTTCAATTAAGGTACATGAAGCAGCATTAAGGTCCCAACCTAATATTGTTGTAGCCACCCTTGGATGGATGATAGATCATTTACACAATGCATAGTTAGTGGGATTCGAAGAACTTGCATTATTAATTCTTGAGGAGGGAGATCATCTACCTGAGCTCAGTTTTAGCAGTGAAGTTCAAGAGCTGGTCAAACTTTGCCCAAAATGAAGACAGACAAAGCTATTCAAAGCTACAATGACAGAAGAAGTTTTAATGTAACTTGAGAAAGGAAAATAGTCAAACCCAGATGGTATTTTCAGAACAACACCTTCATCAATATCGTTATTTATAGTCTGATGACAGTGCATTATTTTTGGTATCAGAGCTTGAAACTCTTGGGATTTGGTAATTGATCATGTTTTCTAATAAGTTGTTGCATGATTGAGAAAAGAGATCTTTGGGATGGTTGCATTTGTTAATGATGTTGCAGTTGTTACAGGATTTGGCAAAGGGATCAACAGGACAAAGCACTAGAAGACCCTGTTAAGGAAAGGTATGAGTAACCTTTGATATTTGATTTGAGTTTATTGTGTTTGAGAAGAAAACAGGTGAAAAGGAAGGCTTAAAGCCATTGAGGCTTGAGAAGAAAGAAGAGAAGCTTGGAAAGCTCAAAAGTAAGGGAGCAAGTGAATGCTCAAGAGGAAGATCCAAAGCAAGGTAAGCTTGGATTTGAGAAATTATTGATATTTGGTTAAAGTTGTGTCATATTGCAGACCAATGACTTAGTGTGAAGCTCAATAAAACCATTAAGTAGGATAAAAAGACTAGGATGCAAAAGGCCTAGGTGAGATCAAGGAGATTGTCAAAAGACCAGTCAAGGAGAAAGGCTTGGGTGAGACAAGTGGACCTATAGGGATCAAGAGACCAAGGTGGAAAAGACTTGGGTGAAGATATCAAAAATGGGAATATTGCTGAGAAAAGAGCAGAGCAGCAAGGTACATGAGGGTACCAAGAAGAAAGCAAGCATCCAAAAGAAGAAAGGTATGACCAGTATTGAAATTGATAAAGAGATTGATAGTTTGAAAAGAGATTTAGCTAAGTTTGCAGATAGATCTGAGTCTTGGATGTAGATGGACAAGCAAGCATGGGTATGGCCAATAAAGAAAAGGTTGAAATGGCCAATTGATCTCCTAGTGAAGAGGAGAAGAAGGCAAAATGAGATTTCCAAGAAGAGAGAAGCCCATAGAAGCAAGGATGTAAGCAGGTTGCCAAGTGAGCAACAAAAAGAGAAAGAGATTGTGAAAAATGTTCTCATTGCGGAGAACAAGAGAGGAGAAGAAAGAAAAGATGACGTGCCAGGAAGAGCACTTGAAAAGATAAGAGTGTTGGTGAAGAGAACACTCATAGGGACCTTGTGGTCTCTTATTTTTATATCTAATGTTGTCTTTGCATGGGTAATTGCAGGTATGAGCAGCCTTATGAAGGTCAAGAGAAGGGCCTTAGAGACTGAAGAGATTGGTGCAAGAGAAGACACCAAGTGCACAAGTGAATGTGTAAGAGAAAATAAAAAGTTTGCTATTGTTGATAAGGAAGAAGAGATGCATTGGTTAATGCATAAGGAAGGTGTTGAGGAACCCATACAAGCAAGAGGAGAGATGGAAGATGAGGATGAATTTTATGATTCCATTGAATGCCAAGAAGAGGAAAGAGAGCAGTCAAGCATAAAGGAAGAAGAAAGGATAAATAATCAAGAAGCTATGCAAGTCAAAGAACTAATGGAGCAGCCCATTAAGGAGGTAAAGGTGAATTCCAAAATTGATTTTTATTATTCTTATAAGAATGAAACTATTGATATGCATGTTAGAGAAGCAAAGAGAAAGGTGAAGTTTCCAATTATCCATGGATATGTGATGCCTAAATGGTGGAAGAAGCAAACTCCCAAGCAACAGGAAGTGTTGGTACAAGAGCATGGATGCAGGATGCCTACATGGTTTGAGAAGACAAATATAAATGAAGACTCAAGCAAGAAGCAAATACAAACCATGAAGGAAGAGGCAGAATGTAAAGTGAGCAAGGCCAGCTATCAAGCAAGACAACATGAAGATGTCAAAGAGAAGAAATTGGTTGGTGAATTGAACAAGTGTCATCCTAAAGCTATGAAGAAGGTATGGATGGCTAAAGGTGAGAAAGAAAACTTCTCAAAGAATAATGAAGTAGAGCATGAGGATACAAAGATGAAAGGTAAGTCAATTGCTTGCAATGAATGGGATAATGATGTTTTTGAATCATTTAATGATCTTTTTGTGGAAAATGAGGTATGGAAATTGTCTATGAGGATTAATATGCAGCAAGGAGAAAGTTTCAAATGGATGGATGATGAGGAAAGAGATGAGTATGAAGTAAAGCAATGTTTCATTGAAAACAAAGAACAAACAAGATGGCTTCAAGCAGAGATTGAAGAGAGTAAGGAGACACAAGGTAAGGGTGCTTCAATTTTATTTGATGAGTATATTGAAGAATTTGGTTTTCATGAAGACAAGCTAAGAAAAGATGAGATAAGAGGTAAAGGGCAAGTAGTCCTTAAGAAAGAAGGACCCAAGTTTGATGAAGTGAATGGGGAGATATATGAAAGCTCACTAAAGGAAGAAATGAGAATGTTGGAGGAGTTGTTTGGTCATTCAAGAGAGATGAATGAAGGTAAAAGACATAGTGAAGACACCATTGGGAAGAGTGAAGCAAGAAAAGAGCACACTAAAGAGGCAAAGGCAGTTTTGGCCAAAGAGCAGAAGAGTGGAGGCAGCCAAGAGACTTTATGGTCTCAAGTTTTTACTTCTAACATTGCCTTTGATGTTTTGAATGCAGGTGTTAAACTTGTGGAGATGAATGAAGTCCATAGTTCAATGGACAAATTTTTGAACCAAGAAGATCAAGACGATCTTGAAGACGTGAATGAGAATGAAGCATGGA
>JARHVA010005040.1:0-67500 GCA_037957365.1 Torreya grandis | reverse complement strand
AGTATGGTAAGCTGACAAATTAGGATAAATCTAAGAAATTTAATCATGATGAATTTCATTGATAAAAAAATTTAGGATCTTGAGATTTTTATTTTATTTTATGACTTCACTTGACAATTGCCTTGGGGATAATATGGTTTGGACCATTTGTGCCTCATATCATATACTTGGTAAATTGATTTGACATCTTTATTTTTTAAGGACTTACCATTATCAGATATAATGGTATAAGGGATATCATAATAGAAAATTATATGGTTTAGAATGAATTTAGAAATATGTTTTTTGATTATGTAGGTTAATAGAATGACTTTAACCCACTCAGTAAAGTACTTAGTGGCAATGATTATATGCTTATAACCATTCAAAGTGTTGGGATTAAGTTTTCTAATGAGGTCTAACACCAATGTGTAGAAAGGCCATGGAGTGGTAATGGGTTGAAAATATTGTGATGGATAATAGATTAAGTCACCATGTTTTTGGCATGGGACATATTTCTTCACATATTAGAATGAATTAGTTTCCATCATTGGTCATCAATATCCAACACAAAGAAGTTTCTTTGTAGGGAACATACCACTAGTATGAGCAGCATAACTACCATCATGAACTTAATCACTAAATATACATCTTCATAATTTAATCACTCTAAAAACATTACATCATAACCCCTACCATACAATGTATTTATAAGGATGGCAAAGTGATAAGATCGCTAGATAAAGGATTTATTGTAATTATGGGATAAGTTGGGTAGGATCACATTATCATAGAGGTATATGTATATCATAGTACCAAGGGGAATTAGTACCAAAAAACTTAGAAAATTATATATTATGGAGTATCATATGCATTAAACATCAGATGCTTCACAAAGAATTGACTTTGACTTTCATTTGGATGCATGTAAAGGAGTGAACTAATCATTTCCATAGCATCAACTACCTTATTATTAACTTAAGGAACTTGCTCAAATTGTATTTACTAAAATAATTGTTTGAGACTGTACACCATACATTTATAACGAATTAACTTATCATATTTAGCATAATATTCATTAGTTACTTGTTTGATGATTAACTAGGAATCCCCAAAAACTCATAGATTCTAGATTTTCCATTGAATTATGAACTTGAAACCAGAGATAAGATTTTTAATTTATTATACATTATTGGTATAATGTAATTCTATCCTAAATTCTTTCAGAATGCAATCAATTTGTGGATTAATGAATAAAATACCTACCCCCAAGCCATGACTTGTGAAATACACATCAAATTACAATTTCCATTCTAATAATTCATCCAAGGACATGATAACTTCATCTAAAAAATCTGTAAAGTGAGGTTTGATATCCATTAAATGTGATTATACCAAGATATTTTCAAGAAATTTTTCTTTGATAGATTTTTGGTTAACATAATTTGTATCATACTCATTTAGAAGCATGACCAATTTAGTAACTTTTCCTATTAAAGCTGATTTTGAAAGAAGATACTTAAGTGGATCAAATTTTGCAATTATTTTGGTTTGATTATTGATCATGTAATGGCAAAGTTATTAGGATGCAAAAATAATGACTATATATTATCTATTGATAGAAGAATACTTTAATTCATAGGATACCAAGGTTTTCTTCAAATACTACACTATTGTTTTTGTTCCATGTATTCTAATCATGACTTACCAATAATGCCCCCAATGCAAACTATGTTGCTAAAATATATAATACCAGAGGTTTTCCTAGATTTGGTGACATTATGACTAGTGGATTTACTAGATAGCATTTAATATCTAAAAATGCTTATTTGAATTCCTTATTCCAATGAAAATAAATATTATTTTTAATAATAAAGGTAACATGATGACTTATGTCTATAATTTATGAGATAAATCTTTGGATTTTATTAATATTAGCTTGCAAAATATAAACCTTATTTAGGTTTGTTCATGGAGGCAATTCTATGATAGGTGTGATCTTTACATGATCCACTTATCTACGTTGTGATACAATAAAACCCAAAATATTATCTAAAGTAACCTGAAACACACATTTATTTGGATCATGACAAACCTTAAATTAACTCAAACATTAATTTTTTTAATACTACCATAGGATGATCTCCTCTACCTCTTGAATTTTCAAAAATATCATCTAAATGGTCTTCAATGATATCATGAAGCATATCATGAAAGATAACTATCATTTCACATTTTTAGATGGCTCCTATATTCTTGAGGCCAAATAGAATTACTAGATAAAAAAGTGTACCCCAAGGTGTAATAAACATTGTATTATGTTGTTCTTTAGGAGATATTTTAATTTGACTATACCCAGAAAATCCATCCATTTAAGACAAAATTTCATGAACTATTTTGGAATAAGCAATCATGTTTATGTTTGGTAAAGGAAATTAATATTTAAGACATGCCTTATTGATTTCTTGATAACATTTGAAAACTCTAATCATTTTTGGTTTCTTAGTGCTTCATACTATATTATATATTCGCTATGAGTAGTCTATTAGTTGTATGAAGCCAATTGTTAACTATTTTCGTAGCTCTTTCTTCATGAGTAGTGATACTTTTGGATGTATTTTTATAATTTTATGTTTCACTAGTTTTGCATATATGTACAACAATGTGACGAACAACTAGTGAAGGATCCAACCCTTGCATATATGCATATGACCATGTAAATGCATCTAAAAAAAATACTGAAGAGCATGGTCAAAGTGGACTATTCTTCTAGATCAGTGGAAGCAAAAAGTTTCACAATCTTAGGAATTTATTTTATTCCAATATTGATGTCAATGGTATTTTCAATTAATAAAGTGTATTCTTCTTGGGATTTTTTCAGAGGTGGGGGAATATTAAGTTCCACCTCAAAATCTTACTGATTGGGAATGTCTTCATCTTATATTATAGAGGATGTAGCTGAATTGATAAGATTATTTGACTCTAAAATATCCCTAAAGTATGTAGAATTATCCAATAGAATTAAAATACCTTATTGTGATTTCTTGTTGTGATATGATCTCTAATTTTCAAAAACTCAGCTATGGTCTCTTCATTTTGAAAATGATCAAGTGGGGGTGGTTGTTATTGGTCCCATAGGATAATATTGGGAAAGTCTAGTTTCAGTATCAAAATGGCATTATCATGAAATATATTTTTGATGGATATGTTTTAAAAATGGAATTAATTTTATTTTTTGAAGAGGCTTCCTCAGTCATGAAAGATAAGTCATTATAATAAGTGCATAATATCACACTAGATGGTTTGAATCCAATAGCTTGAAAGGATATGTTTCATTTGGATATTATAGGATCAATGAGACCTTGTTCATGGAAACCAAGAAAGTTTCCCTTATAGTTCATGATGTTACATGTAATGGATTTACATATAGGATATCTACTATTTTGTAAACACATAGCTAATTCATTGTAGTAAAGCTGAGAGGAGTTGGAATTTTCAACTTGTTTGTCAGAAGGGAACCCACATTTCAAAAAAGAGGCTTTGCCAAACATAGAAACCACCATGTTTACTTTTTAATGTGGGACTTTCATGATTATTGGGAGACATATGAATTTTTAATAGATAATGGGCATCATATATTTCATATTATCCCATACCTACATCAATAATATAAAATCTAGATTGTGGAAATATGGACTTGGATGTGGATAGTTGATTTTTAGATGTAGATGGGTGATTGGTGGATGTATAAGGAAACTCATCAGTATGGATATAATTATATAGATTTAGTGACTCCTCGGTAGGTTCACAAGTATCTTCATCAAATGATAAATAATTATAATTTGATATCTCCCTTCCAATAGTTTGTAATATGTAAAAGGTTGAAGATCACCTTGAATAGTAACTTCCTTACCATCATGAGACAACTTTAAACATTGATGGAGGGTGGATGTAATGGTGTTTATGTCATGGATATGGATGACCAAGGAATAGGTCGTATGGTAGATCTAGATCAAGAATGTGAATTGACGTTTTTTGGATAAAAGGTCCCACTATGAGTGGAAGATAGATAGTGCCAACCAACTGTATCTCATTATTATCATATGCCTTTATAGTAATGGTATTGGGCTTTGGTGATTTTGTAGAATGTCCCAATTATTTATTAGTCTAAATGGACATATATTCAAGCCTAAACCATTGTCTATAGACACACTTTTTTGTTTATACTTGGAAGTAAAGACTTCTAAGTATAAATTAAAATTATGATATGAACCCATGGGTGAAATGTTTGAATGGTAAAAATCCACTTGATTTTTTGAGTACAAGTTCATGGAAGTTAGATAGTTTTACATTTTCTATAACTTTGGATTCTTGTAAGGTTTGGTAGAAAATGCCCTTATAAGTGATAGATGTCTTGAGAAAGTCCAAAATGTAAATTTATGCTGGTAATTTCTAAATTTTCTCTATGATGTTATATTTTAATTCAAGGGTAGGCAAGGGACACTTGAAAATTTAATATTTGCATGATTTGTGGTGATGGTGTAATATTAGAAGTTAATTTGAATAACAAAAACATGATGATCCATATGTTCAATGTGATTGACTATAGAATCAAAGGATGAGTATATTTTTCCACATTGTTTTCTTGGTCTTGACATTGGTTTTTCCTAATATGTATTTGATCATGATTCCAGAAGAGATATTGATATATCTATAATTCTTTTATTATTGGAATTTGTTGCATGATTCTCCTCTTTTATGTCACCATGGTCAATTAGAGCTTGAAGATAGTGTTTTCCTTTCACACAATGGTTTGTAGAATGCCCTTTGATTTTTGTTAGTGGAAATATTTGTTATCTAGATACCCCTAATATTTTATTTTAAATAATTTTCATAAAAGGATTTAGTGTTTGGAAATGAGATCATGTCTATGGTAACCAATTTTTTCAAAGACTAATTTGAGTGGTTCTCCCAAAGGAGTGAATTTTCATTTGCTATTTTTTATCTAAATTGATCGCTAGGTACAGTAATTTTGTTGATAGGTTGGATGCATTGGATTTTTTTAACATCAATTAAACCAACACATACCATGTTCTTATTCTTTGAATCAAACTTGGATTTTTAATTTTCACTTGAATATGAGTTGTCTTGTTTTAAAATTTTAATGGTACCCTAAAATACTCGTACTCTTTCAATTTAAACCCATTTTTATATAATTTCATCAAATGATGTAGTAAAATGGAGTTTTAATTGATAGGCTAATTTTGAATTGATATTGTTTGAAAATATAGTTATAAGTTTATTTTCAAGAGGTGAACCTGGGAACTAACTTTTGAATGCATGCCATATATTTAAGAAGGTGGAAAAGCTATTCACATTGAATTGTCTAGTGTTGTATAGATATAACATTATCAATTCACATTAAACATTATATGAAAAGTGTCACATAAATTTATTGGAAAGTTCCTCAAAGGCTATGATGGATCATTTAGGTAGGTGTAACAACCACTAGAACTCTTTTCCCCATAGGTTTTTGTTTATGTATTTTTTACGTAAATATATTTCAAAATATGAACTCATTAAAATTTAAAAGAAACTTAGTGTTTTAGTTGAAATGAGGCATACGTATAAGATCAAATGTGCATAGTTGATAAATATGTTGTGAGAGATCCTTTTTGTATAGGAATATTTACCTACACACAATTGAAAAAATAGACAAGATAGATTAAAAAAATAATAAGGTAGATTGTTCGATAAAATACCAGTTCTAGGAAGGGGTTAGATTCCTTTTGCATATGTCAATCAATATTTTTAGAAACTAAGCTTATAAAAAATGATATTATGAATTACAAATATTTGTTAATAATTAGACAACATAAGATAAGGAAAAATTATATTCTTACCCTATTGAATTGATGTCATCAAAGTAATTAAGCCAATAATCTTGTGCATCATTAGTATCTTCCTAGATAGTTTCTAGTTGGGTTGAAATGCTATCAATATTTAGAGTGAATGAAATAGGAAAGAGATTCAAATTATGTGTAATGTCACTATGATAAGTGAATAGGGGTTAGGGAATGATTAGTAGATAAAAAATGTTGTTTATCTCATGACTCATTCCTAAAATAGCCATCTAAATGCATGGACCATGATTGCAATAAAATAGAATGATCAAAATAGACTAGGGGTGAAGCAAAAATCCATGTAAATGGGTTTAAATTCTATAACTTAACATTTTTTATAGTGATCAATGCCAATTCACTGAATCAATATGAATTTTATCAAGATTAGTGTCGATCAGTATGATCGATGTCAATTTTGGTAAAATTATTGATAAAACTAAGAAATTGGTTTATGGCTTAAGAAAATGGATTCTAAATATAATTTAAGTGGTCTAGGGAGTAAACTAATGATATTAATACACATAATAAGACAAATAATGTAATTATACTAAAATTAAATATGCTACTAACCATTGAAATTTCTAAGGATGATGTTATGATTTGGAGATGTGCTCTAATTTTCATAGAGTCATTCCAAATATTTAGAGCTCTGATATGGAAGTATAATGTTTGTAATAGAAAATATCCTTAATTGTGTTTGTCTTTTGAGTGTTTTAACCATATTATAACATATTTTGAGATCTATTTGGGTGATATAAATTCATATATAAGTAATTAATGTTGATCGAACATAATTGACGTCGATTGCATGAAATCACTAACGATTCTTCCTTTTTTGGAAAAATGTGTCTTAAGCGGTTCTAACCATGGGTAATTTTGAGGATGGGGTTTATTAGGTTGTTTCATGGGGTTTTTATCGAGGTTATATTTATGGAATGGGGAGAGAATTAAGATTTTTTGGATTTTTAATATATTTTTGGAGATTCATGAGGTTAGGAAGGGTAAATAGTAATTAACAACATAGTTACTATGCATAAATGTAAATGAGGATAATGAATATAAATGAAGGGTATTTATGACATATAAAGACACTTATTAAGTAATGTATGTTAAATGGTGTGTACATTTACCCTTTTTTATTAAGTGTTTAAATAGAAATTAGTCATGAGACAAAAACCTAGAGTGAGTGGATGCCCTAGGTGTGAGTGAAGAGATATTACCCCTCAAACCAAGAGCTAATAAGATGGAAGGAGGTGGAGATGGATTTGAAAAGAGTGAGATGTGATCAATAAAATATAATGCCAAGGATGTGGGTAGGTTGCATGAGTAAAAAAACTTTTACACTATCAAGATAGGGATGATGAGACATAAAGATGTCTTCGAGCAACCCTAAAAAAATTACCCCAAGTAGGAAGAAGGAGGGACATAAGTAAAGGTGACCAAAATAATAAAGGATAAGAGGGACCAACTTAAGCATCAGGTGTGTGAAAATATTGGTGTGACCTATAACTGGTTGTTTGTGTGGTGAAGTATAGTCCTCAAATCCATAGGGGATACACTCCCAATAGAAACCTGACTTATCACATCTACAAACCTAGGGTATTGTATAATATAGTTTAAGTGAATGGGGAAACTTGTGGAACTTGAAAATAAAAGTATGTGTGTGAAATGGGTACAAATAGTTAAAAGTAAATGATCAATGATGTTTTAAGGGGATTGCTAATAATTTATGTATGACTAGTGTCGATCTCATGTATTGCCAATGATTCTATAATTTAGCATTGACTTAGTCAACCACTATATATAACACAACCAATAATTATAAATGCTCATTTATAACTTTGTACAATCAATCACATGAGTTTTGAGACAAAAAGTTGACATGTGGTGATGGATGCAAGTAGAAGTAGATGGAGGAGATAGAGAACACATGGAGAGTTAGGGGATGTCCTTTGATTTTTTTATTTTTTATTATTAATTTATTTATTTATTTATTTTTATGGATAGAGGGGGAAATGTGATGAAGCCTATAGGATAAATAATGATAAGGCATGATCATCAGTGATCTATATAAATATCAATATTGATTAGGATAGATCATGATTGATCTATAGTGATCATCGCCAATTTAAAGGAATTGATAATGATTTGATGTAGGTATCAGGATAGAGGCAAACAAATATGTTACTAATCTATGCTTCTATAGGTGAGAGAGTTATTGATGATGTGAAATATACTATAACCATTGTTATAATAGTTTTGGGGTGCTATGAGCATTGAGGATTAGGAGCATATGGACACCATTGATCTTGGGGGATTACATCATTACCACAAGATTCATACAAACATAGGAATAATGATGGCATTACTAGAATGTTAAGTTACAAAAATAAGGACCTTATGGTTACTGAATGAGAGATGACCCTCACCATGGAGGACATTTATAGGATCTTATGACTACCAATACATGGGCAGTGATTACACTAGTTATGAGATGGGATGTGGGTAGGTTCTAGCACATTTATATGATGACTATGTTGTAGACATCACCTTCATTGTAGGGGGGTTTGCACTGAAGGAATTATATCAACATGATGTATATGGAAGACAAGTGATGCCTATGATTATGTTGGTGATATCTTATTACACACTACTAGATTCTAGAGGAGTGATATTTTATTTCAATTTGATGTGTAGTGGCATATATGCTAGAGAATCAGATAATATTTGTGTGGCCATATACACTCTTAGCATAGGTATATAGATACATATGGGTATGTCATATAGGTCAATTATTTAGTTTAGATATTACATTTATATTACAGTGTTGGTAATATGAACACATCAGAGTAACACGACCATCAAGGATTCCCTAGATGAGATGGTACTAGACAACTTACAGTGTAAGATTCCTTTGATGGAAGGATGATCTTATGAGACCATATGGTGATGGGGTTGTACATGATCTATAATATTATAAACATCTTATGGATGAGTTAAAGGAGTGGGATGTGATTTGGAGGCTATGTGTGAGATTTTGTTCCCAGCTTAGGGAGTGGCAAGATCTAACAAGAAGGAATTAGGATAGATCGTTAAGGGGGTGATAACTATAACATTTGGATTTATTTTAGTTTGAGATGGTGAATAAATAGTTTAGGATAACATGGGATATACCAAATGAACCATATTAGTATAGATGATAGGATTATGAGGTTGAGCTTCCATGAGCCCATTTTTTAACTATACAAATATTAGCAGAGGAGGAAGTGGTCAAGATAGATGTGGATGATGTTGTATATTCACCAAAATTATTTTTATGGTGGGGCGATTAGATAAGAGCTAGATTATGGAGGATAGTGAAACCATGGTAAGAGGGGTAGTATGAGGAGATGGTGTATGTCAAGGAGATAGGAGGGGAGGATGTTACTTCATAGGAGGTCAATATACGAGGGATTATTGTTAATAGGGATAAACTAAGGGCACATTGTGACATTTTATAGGGATAACTAATGGCATTAAAAGCTAGATATGTTAGGAAAATCATAAGAGTGATATCTACAAGAGTCATAGGGATAAACTTCATAGATTGGTAGGGTTGGTCAGGTTGATAGTATCAAATACAAGTGGAGGATGAGAATAGGATACATGGATGGTACCAAAGGGATGGTGAGTGTGGACATGTACTAGGATGTGCCAAAAAAGTTGTGATAATATGAGTAGATGGTGGGAAAGCACCTTTTAAAGGTGTCATGGTACATGACTTACATATATGTTCAATGTAGATCCTCACGCCAGACATTGACTATGTCAGTTAGTATAGTTGGTGTGGCACATGGTAGTGATGGTGGGGATATTGGGGGTAACGGGGGAGGAGATGGGGGAGGTAGAGGAGGTGGGAGCATTGATTTAAGCCAATTGGAGTTTACTACATAGAATTATTGATCAGAGGCTCATATTGTTTATGGTATTTTGTATATATGATAATTTCATGATGTACACACTTTATTTACATGTATATGAGCATTCATGGTTGTTATGATCTTTTTTATTTTATCATATGGTTATGTTATTGATTAGATTATGCTTATGATAAAATTTAATTTTTGAAATGATTATAGATCGTGATTATGATGTTATATGACATTAATTTTAAAGGATGATGGTATGTAAATGCATATGATTTTCACATTTTTTATATGATGTTACATCTTATATTTATCAAATTTTGGATAGTAATTATGATTTATTGATTACAATTGTTAATAAAGGAGTAAAAGAGGTTATTAAATCATATTTTGACTTAGATCATAACTAGAGATAGTCATTTTATAGATTTTGCATATGCATCCTCGAGCCAGTGTTAATAGGATTTTAATAACCTTATTGCAATTAAGTTTATAGTAAATATAGATAAAATATCTTTTCAATGATTCAAGCATTAGGCTTAATTTAGGAATATATGCCCCACCCTGTGTACAAAAACTAAGTATTGTTGTATTAATGATCTTAGAATCATTTTTGGTGCTAATATATGTATTATGTAGACTATTAAATACAAGAATATTTCATGGGATACTTTTTTATTTTAATGTCAAATACTTTTAAGGGCATGATTTTGATAGAAAATTGATCAATATGGGATCTTCTCTTTCAATATACATATTTAGATAGTCATCTGTTGAGGCAGTGATCCATATTTTTTGATATTTTTTTGTATTTAAATGAATAGTTGTCCTTTAAGGGATTAGTTTATGTTTCTACCCTTTTATTAATTTTAATATTTATCCCATCTTTAATTTTTATCATGTATTAACTTAGGGTGACCCAATTTATTATGTTTTAATAGACCATGTGATCGCATAAGGTGGTATTTTTATCTCAAATAAACTCTACCTAACCAATGTGAGGGATTGGGTAAATAATGATTAAGGGTTCCTTATAGATATAGGTGGAGATTATAAAATTAGAACACACCATGAACATATCTAGGGTGTTCATATTCAAGAATGAGATACGTATCATATCAAATAAACACATGATTCTATATCATTATTGTATACATTATTTTTTGGGATAATAAGATGATTTTTTAGAATATGGATTTTGGCCAAAGGGAATACTCATGTCGATTATAGATAACACAATATAGCTAAAAATATAAAGGATGTAGATGCAAAACATTAAGAGGATTGTGTTTTGGTTTTCCCTCAAGAGAAACCAAGTGATATGCCCCAGATCCATATTTATAAGTAATAATATATGGTCCAAGACAAATTGGAGAAAATTTACCTCTTTTACTCCTTTATATATATATGTAACATGCTGATTTTATTTAATTATAATATCACCAATATTAAATTCTCATTCTCTTAAATTTTTATTGTATGAAGTATTTGTTCTTTCCTAATAAATTTGTAGGTGGTCATGTGTTGTTATTTTAAACTCATTTAATATCTATAGTTGGGATAACCATTTTTGATGATAGTCTTCTTAAAAAATGATGCCCTTAAGGTAAATTTGAAGAGAATGGATTTGAATTTATAGAGGAATAATATCCTATGTTCCATACTCATTCGATAGGCCCATAGAATGATGGAGAGATGGGAGATCAGATTTAGTATAGAAAATGGGGTGACACCTATTTGAGTGTGAATACTCATTCAATAGGTCCATAGCATGAAAGGCATTTAGAGATACCACTCTTTCCCAATTCCATTGACCACTTTAACTAGGATTTTATTGAGAGTTATATTAGAATTTTTGTCTTGTCCATTAGATTGTAAATAATATGGAGTTGATAAACTAAGTGTGAGACTAAAAGAACCACACAGTTATTGGAATTTCTTATTCTTAAAATATTATCCATTATCCATGATGATCTTACAAGGAATTCTAAAATGATAGATAATTTGATAGTGGATGAAATCAAGAATTTTGTCTACCTTAGTTTAAATACAAGGAACAAGTTTTACCCATTTATTAAAATATTCTATATTGGTAATGATAAAATTATGTCATTGAACAGATTCATGGTTAATCTAACCAATGAGACTAACCATCATCGAGATAATGGACAAAAGTCTTTAGCCACTTATAAATCATGACTGGGGATATCTGATAAAGTTGCATGTTGTTGACATTTAGGGCATTTCTTACCATATTCACAATAATATTATTTTAAGATGGGCCAATAATAGCCTAAACAAAGAATTTTCTTAGCAATGGCTAGGCCATTAAAATGTCCTCCAAATATTCCATCATGTGTTTCATTAATTTCTAAGGGTGATTCTAAACCCTTAAGGCATCGAAGGAGAAGGCCATCAAAAGATCATTTATATATAACATCCCCTCATAATTTATAACAACCAATGCATTATTGAAAGGCACGTTTACCATTTTTATAAATATTTGGAGGAATTAGACCTAGTGAAAGATAATCATATATATATGTGTATTGTGTTTCTAATTGGCCTTCTTCCATACTATGGAGAGATGGGAGTTAAACTTTAGTATAGGATGGTTTATTGATTTTGTTAATCAGAATAAAAAATTTATATTCCTAAGAGGATGATGGGATGAAAGAGGCTAGAGAATCCATTATATCAAAAAACTTTTTAGTTGGTCATGGAGTGGTTTAAATCTATAAAAATCAAACAATGCTGATAATTAGTCTACCAAGATTTTGTATTTCTAATTAATATCATTTTTACATTGATATATGCTATTTATTTGATTTAACACTAGTTGAGAATCCCCATAAATATTAAGAATTTTTATTTTTAGTGATAAATTAATTTTGAGAACTATAATTAGGTTTTGTATTCATCCATACTATTGGTGAAACTAAAATCAAGATTGAATTATAATGACATTGGGGGCCTCTCAAGATGTATTAAAATAATTCCATCTCCCCTCCATGATCACATTTAGATATATCAAATAATTTAGTCACTTGATATTATGTATGTACATGAGATAAGAAGGTTATATATTCATTAAAAAATTCACACTTAGATGGTTGATTATTACCAAGAGGTGCTTCTTCCAACTGGTCTAGAATAATTTGTCCCTTGATTTTTTTTTTGGGGAGTAAATCATGATCAAATTTAGAGAGGAGTATAATCCGCATTCACATTAATTGATTAATATATTGTTTCAAATGTAACTATTAAAAAGGGTTAGTATTGGTAATTACATATGTTTCATGATTAATAAATAATGATGGAGCTTAGAAGCTACAAAGACCAAGGTGACACATATTTTTTCCATATGTGTGTAATGAGTATCATACTCAATAAGAGTGTGACTTACATAATAAATGAATTACTCTTTATGTTTTTCATATCAAGGGTTAAGAATGGGGTCTAGGGCATGATGTTTAAATGAGATGTATAAGTAAAATGGTCAGTCCTCATGAGGGGGAATAAGGATAATATGAGAAAGAAGATAATTCTTAAGAATGCCAAAGTCTTTTTGACAACTTTCATCCCATAGAAATTGGTTGTGATTCTTAAGAAGGTGATGGAAGGGATCACATCGATCTAATAACTTTGAAATAAATCATAGAATAGATTATAAATTCCATTATATACTATGAAGCTACTTAAGATTATATGTGGTGGCATTTCTAAAATGGCCTTAATTTTAGCTAGATTGACTTTGATTTCCTATGTGGATACAATAAACCCCAAGAGCTTACTTGACAAGACCCTATAAAACACTTGTTAGCATTAAGAAATTTTTTTTATTTGATTAAACAAGAAAAGATTATCTTGAGAGTAGAGAGAAGATCCTTACAGAGTTTGGATTATTTGAGGATAACATCCAAATAATCTTCAATAATTTTTTGCATTAGGTCATGAAATATGTAGGTCATAGCATATTTGTAGGTTATTCCTACATTTTTAAAACTAAACAACATGACCCTATAACATAAAGTTCACCATTGGGGTAATAAAGGAAGTTTGTGTTGATCTTTAGGGGCAATAAGGATTTGTTTATACCTAGAGAATTTGTCCATGAGAAATAACATTTCATGGTCAACCCTAAAGTATACAATATAATTGATATTAAGTAGAAGGAAATAATCTTTAGGACAAGATATATTTACTTCACAAAAATTAGTATAGAGGCATAATTCCCCATAAGGTTTTGGGATAGGTACAATATTGGATACCCATTGAGGGTAATCAATAGTTGAATGAAATTAAATGATAGAAGATGTTGTAGTTCTTCCTTGACTAGACGTGGCACAAGTCGGTGTATATTTTATAGTTTTGGTTTTAATAGTTTAGCTTTGAGGATGGTGATGATGTTATGGACAAATATATTTGGGTTGATACATGGCATGTCCTTGTAAAACTAGGAAAAAACCTAGATATGGTTAGCTAAGAATGTTTTGAAATATTGGTGTTCTTGGGAATTTAATGATTCATAAAATTTGATATTTTGTAAGATTAATGTCCCCCAATATTATTTTCAATGGTGACCTCATTTAAAAGACTAATAATTTCAAATATAAGGTAGTTTACTAAGTTTTTCCTACCCCTAACTACATTAAGATAGAGTCATCATCTTGACATTTAAGAATTGACATTGATTGATAAACTTCCTCTATTATGTTGATGATAGTTAGGGGAATATATTTAGTTTTGTTATTATGTTGACACTTGAGTGGTCTTAGGTTGACATTATTGATAAATAAAGTTACGTGGTATGGATATGACATCATCAGTTTCTAAAGGGGAGTTAGGTGAGGATGATTATGGGTCTTCATTGATATCCAAAGTTGTGTCGGGTAGTGATGATAAGGTGTTGTTATGAATACTATATTATGTGATGCTTGAAGGGGTTTTTTGAAATGTAGACCATGTTTTTCATGTGGTTTTATAACATCACTTATTATGAACTCATGTTATCCTTGCTCATGACATCCTATGTTGAAACCCTTCCAAGCACATTATTGTAAATAATTCTATGCAAAGTGTGGCTTATCAAGGAAATAAAAAATTGAAGAAAATGGTTTTGTATGAGATTGATTTTCATGATATAAATATAATTTACTGATCCCTCTATATATTAAATGGGTATTAATGTGAGTTCAACCAAAGGGGGTGACCTCTCGAAGGATTGGATATGGGTTTTTTGTCAGGGATCCTATATTATTGAGTGGTAGGTAGGGTGTTAAGCATTAATAACTGATATTCCCATAGAGAGAGTATTTGAAGCATAGAGTTGAGGGAATTAGTAGGAATGCAAGATGAGGTGATTATTGCACTAGATTATGCCTCACTTGATGATGATAGGATTGAGTATTTTAGAGGTATTAATATGTCATTAGGTCAATAGGTTAAATTTCATATTTTGAAGGGATGATTATCTACTAGGATAATGTCGATCTTGCCTTTGTAATCATACTTGAGGAATACATTTATGATAGAGGGGACACAATGATTAGCATGGATCCATCGATACTATATGAGGATGTTATATTGATATTCCCCTTATTCCACATAAAATAACTTAGGAAGGGTATGCCCACTGACTTGGATAAGGAAGATGACAATACTTAATGTATGAGCTAATGTGTCATTAAAGGATTACAAAAAAACTAGGGATTAGGGTATGATATTTCCTTGTAACTATATTTATTTGAAAGCATATGATGAGATAATGTTTATAATATCCCCATTATCAATCATGACCCTTTTGATCATTGTTTGATCAATATGGGTGATGATAAATAAAGGTACATCATATTATTTAGGTTGTAGTGAGGATACATTGAAATCATGGAAGGAAATAGATGAGGATGTTTTTAATGATCCTATAAAATATGATAGAGGTTAAGGTTCATTTGGATATACCTAGATTAATTTTAGTACCTCTATCATACCTTAATGATGTTTTGTGGAATTTTATATAAGTTTTTATAAGGACATATTTATAGGTAGTTGGTGGAGTTGCTTTAGAACTAATATCTATATTAATTCTAAAGATTTATAATCCTAAGTTGTCCCTAATATAGAGACTTTTGGTTTTGGAATGGATGGTTTAGAGATCTTTACCATGGAAATTTTGACTCTATTCAGACTCTAGTTTTTTTAGCCTTGTGCTTGAGACCATGTGGATATGTTTTTCATGTCAATTTGTAATAGTGATTGGTTTGTTTAAGTTCCTAAATTGCTCATATTTAGAAGACTCATCAGGATGCTAGAAAAGAGTTATTTAGGGTTAGATTTGAGGATATTAACCATTCCTTTTGATGATTCTTTTTATTTTGATTGTAAAGGATTTTAGGAATATACCACATTAGTCTTAGAGGTAGTTTGGGCTTTGGTGTTTTGGCAGAAAAGAAGATTAGGAAAAGGCTATTAAATTAAGAGGTCATCTTCCTCCAAAAGATCCTAGATCATAACTTTGAGAGAATTTCATCTTTATTTATCATGATCATGTATCCTATGGTAGGTCCATATATTATCTCCTTTGTACCATGATAACTTTTGGATATGAAGGTTAACAAATTATATGGGTGGTAATGTGACGAGGGAAGTTTGCATAAGTTGATCATGGATGGTAGAATATGATCCCCACAATGGGTATAAATGGTATTTGTCATTATTTGGGGCATCCATTTTTGTATTATGCTTACCTTTGCACCTTCATTTTTCATGTTGATTATATGATTGGTATTAATGGGTGGTAGAGGTATCTTAGATACATTTTTGGAGTAATAAGAACTCAAGGGATTAATATGTAGCATTGGTGTTGGTCATATGGGGGAAGCTTTTGATCTAACTTAGGTCCCTTGAGAGGTGGTTCTATAATTTCAATGTTTCTCTTAGAGGAATAATGAGGCCCTAATATGGATGGCTTAGTTTAAACCTAGGACATAGTCATCTTCCCCTTTTTTAGCATTATCAGAGGTTGTAGGGGTGTCATTATGATGTTTTTGATTTTTATATGTCTAAGGGAGTTTAAGGCTTGTAGGTAGGTATTTTAGGACTTCACCCTTCAACTTACCAAGGAATTTGTCCCATGTGGTTATAGTAACTCTTTTACCTTCAATTATTACTAATTGATCTTGAGTGTGTTTAGATGACACCTCCTCTAGAGGATCCCATGTAATGAGATTAGGGAGATTTGAATGAATAGAAAAAATAATCTTGACCAACTCAAGTTATTTAAATATATCCCCTGTAAAGAGGTATATAATATTTATTACTTTGGAAGAGGACTCAGTTGTGTTACAAACTTATTTAGGTAGAAATTGATCATGAATGGAATTTATTACATGGGATTCATGATCTTGGGTGTTTCTGATGTTTGTTTTTAAATAATTAGATGAGGATGGGTTATTTAGTAATGGTTGTCTAAAGATATTGAGGGATTAGTTTGAATGAGCATTTGGATTGTCTAATTTTAGGTCCCACTGACTGATAATATTCTAGACCAAGCTCTTGAAATATCAACATCTATTGATCTTGTGACTAGGTATGTGATTGTATGTGTATAAGTCACTCTCTTTATACTAATTAGGTTTATGAAGATAGTCATCAATAGGCTTGATTAGAGGGATTTCAATAACTAACACTTTCAAATGTTTGTCTAGGATTGAAGCATAATATTCTCCCAAGTGTGTGTATTTCTTGGGTGGAAATCATGTTTTGTTTTTATGGGGTTGTGTCTAGGATGTATAATTACTTATTTGGTTTTGTTATTGATGGAGTGGCTGATTCTAGGACAACAACATTTTTTGTGCCTTTTGTTTTAGAGTTATTGGACCCCTTGGAAGGATCATATTTTAAAAAACTATTTTGTAAATAAAATTTTCCTTCTTATAGAAATCATATTTCTAACCTATGGGCCATGGTAAAAGCTTCATCAAAGGTCTTAAAATATTAGACGTGAAGCATGGATTATATGTGCTTGGCACATGACATAGAAAAAAAGTTTGTTTAACTATGTCTGAGGGAGGGAAAATGATAACTAGTTTATAAGTCCTCACTGTTAGGTTGTGGAGCTAAAAGCTTCACCAGGATGCAAATAGGAGGAGTTACGGAGGTTACAAAGGTTGCAGAGAGTTGCAGAATGAGTTGCAGGGCAATTGACGTCGGTCAATTAGCAGTGCAGAAGCAACCAAGATTGGTTATGAGTCGACCAACATCGGTCATGGAGGAGCCGGCGTCGGCAACTTGTGTGTGAACATGCAGTTTGCATGTGGATTCCAGAGAGTCTATTTTTGGACTGTTAGTTTGCATGTTAAAGGCTAATTATAGTCTTGAGTTGTATGTCTAATTATTGTAATTAAGAATGTCTAATTATTGTATGCATGAGATCTATATAATAGACTCATGGGCTGTATTGTAAAAGAGTGCTAGAGAGTAAGACAACAAAATAAGCTCCTTCAGAGAGAGGAGAGTAATGGTGTGTTCCTCCTAATGCCACAGTACCAAGTGTGGGTGCTGGTTTGGAGAATTAGAAGGGTTCTTCATGTATGTATGATCTTGGTCAGTAGGTGTGCATGGATTCTTTTGGAGATCTACATTGGTGAGTAAGGTCTGGTGATTTTTAGGTGACAGCAGATAGCAAGAGATCTACTTAGAGTATGGTTGTGTACTTGGTGTACTGGCAGCATTGTTACTGACTGGTTGGAGAGGTGAACATCAACTCTGTATTGGAGTTGATTGTTGGGACTGAGAGAGAGAGGGAAGGTCTTGAGGTGTGGCAAGCCTTTGAGGTGGTAGAAGAAGTGGCATCTTCTTTATTGTATTTTCTTCTGAGTATTTTATACAAGATTGTGTATTGTCTCTCAAATCCTATGTTGTTTCATATTTCTAGTTACTTATTCATTCTGGTATAATTTCGTGTTTAGTTACTAATACAAGAGGTAATCATATGTGCTCTAATTAAGGAGCAAGATCCTGATAGTTGGTATTAGAGCAGCTTGAGTAGGTGGACCAGGTTGATATCAATCTTGACAGTTGGTATCAGAGCTTTTGGTTGGGTGACTAATAGGTGGTTCAGATCTGGTTAGTGTTTGTTGATTATAGGTCACTCTCAGGAGTTTTAGATTGAGTGGGAGTATAGCAATGGTAGAATAAAGTAAGCTATAAATGGAGAAATTGAATAGCACAAATGGTCTGATTGATGGAAAGAAAGAGTAGGTAAAGGAAGATTGTTGGTCGATAGAAGATTAACACGTAGAAGCAAATGTTGTAGGGGTTGTTGCACAGGGTGCTCTGGATAAAGTAGAATCTTGGTTTACAGATTCTTTTACCTCTTTCTATGCAGCCCGAAATAGAGCATCTTTTCATGGGTATGTCTTTGGAGACTTTGGAGAGATTTATTTAGGAGCTAGTGAGCCTTGTCAAATGGTTGGCAAAGAGGAAGTGAAGCTGAAATTGCAGATGGATAACACACAGGTGTTGAAGGAGGTCATGCAGGTACCAGTCTTAGAGATGAGTCTAATTTCTTCAGGAAAGTTGGGTGATGGGAGATGCACAGTAACTCTCACAGCGGATGCACTTGAATTAGATGGTGGTAAGAAAGTAGGTATCCTTTATCTATCTACATATATTACTGATTCACCTTCTGTTGCAGAGATGTGGCTTTGTAGGCTTGGTCACATATGTAGGAGGGGAATGCATGTTCTTAAGTGGAAGACATATATCTTTGACAAACTTAAGAGCTGGAAAGCCTTGGTGTTCATGGAGGAGCCGGCGTTGACAACCTGTGTGTGAACATGCAATTTGCATGCGGATTCTGGAGAGTCTATTTCTGGACTGTTAGTTTGCATGTTAAAGGCTAATTATAGTCTTGAGTTGTGTGTCTAATTATTGTAATTAAGAATGTCTAATTATTGTATGCATGAGATCTATATAATAGACTCATGGGTTGTATTGTAAAAGAGTGCTAGAGAGTAAGAGAGCAAAATAAGCTCCTTCAGAGAGAGGAGAGCAATGGTGTGTTCCTCCTAGTGCCACAGTACCAAGTGTGGGTGCTAGTTTGGAGAATCAGAAGGGTTATTCGTGTATGTATGATCTTGGTCAGCAGGTGTGCATGGCTTCTTTTGGAGATCTACATTGGTGAGTAAGGTCTGGTGATTTTCAGGTGACAACAGAGAGTAAGAGATCTACTTGGAGTACGGTTGTGTACTTGGTGTACTGGCAGCATTGTTACTGACTGGTTGGAGAGGTGAACATCAACTCTGTATTGGAGTTGATTGTTGGGACCGAGAGAGAGAGGGAAGAAGGTCTTGAGGTGTGGCAAGCCTTTGAGGTGGAAGAAGAAGTGGCATCTTCTTTATTGTATTTTCTTCTGAGTATTTAATACAAGATTGTGTATTATCTCTCAAATCCTGTGTTGTTTCATATTTCTAGTTAGTTATTCATTTTGGTATAATTCCGTGTTTAGTTGCTAATACAAGAGGTAATCATATGTGCTCTAATTGAGGAGCAAGATCCTGACAGTTGGTATCAGAGCTTTTGGTTTAGAGTTATTGGACCCCTTGGAAGGATCATATTTTAAAAAACTATTTTGTAAATAAAATTTTCCTTCTTATAGAAATCATATTTCTAACCTATGGGCCATGGTAAAATCTTCATCAAAGGTCTTAAAATATTGGACGTGAAGCATGGATTATATGTGCTTGGCACATGACATAGAAAAAAAGTTTGTTTAACTATGTCTGAGGGAGGGAAAATGATAACTAGTTTATAAGTCCTCACCACATGAAACAATGTTGATAATTGATTCATCTTTGAATTGTCTAATGGCATATAAATTAGTGATAATTACTCTTATTACCATACTTATTGAAATGTGATTTAGGAAGATTTGACATAAATGGCCCAAAGAGAATAGAGAGTGTTAAGAAATCAAACTATACCAATCCAAATATGCTCTATCTAATAATAAGGGGAATGTTTTCAGGAGGAGAGTTTCATCATGGGATATAAGGAAGCAAATATGTCTAAAGGCCTAGATATGTTGTTGAGGGTACTCCTTGTTTTGAAATTTTGTGAATTTGGGTAGTTCACATTATGAAGAATAAGGCATAATAGGGATAGCTTAGTTGATAGGTTCATTAACAATTTATTCATATTATAACATATTATTCCTCTTGGAGATAGAAGCTTAGAGGTTTGCCATCCTATCCATAAGAGTGTGCATGAGTCAGATTAGGTATTATATCTAGGCATATCCTCTAATGTGTTCTTTCTCAAATGTTGGTGAAGGGGATGAGAATGGGAAATGACTATGAAAGAGGATAACTAAGTTAGGTGGTAATGATTGGTTCATACACAATGACATATTATGGGAATAAAGGGGTAGGGTTTATTTTCTAGATGGATTAAAATAGGTAATTATGAATGGTTGTTATGGGGAAAGTTATTGGGTGTTTGATGGTGGTTAAAGTTGTTTCTGAAGAGGTTAACACAAAGTAAATTATTTTAAAGGTGTTAATGGTTGAGTTTGATTAGTGGTTACATGTATTTGAATAGGTGAGAGAGTGGAAGGGATTGAGACCACTAAATTCTGGATCAAGGAAGAAGGTGGTTGCATGGATGTGAGTTAGGGTATGGTAACACATTTGGTTTAACCAATAATTGTAGATATATTAATAGTTACTAATGGTGGTTGATTAACTATGGGTTGTGTCACATTAGTATTAGGTATTGGAATGGAACCCATATTTGGATTAAGAGTTATTGGTTGTGGTTAATGAAGTAAAGAGGACAACATGGATATTGAATGTTATTATTATCCTTATGGTGGAATACCATAAATAAATTGAGAGGTTTAGGTGTGAGGAAAAATGGGAATATATATGGCTCATACAGTAAGGTAATGACTAAGGATGAGTGGATTATTATATAGTATGTTGACAAAGTCTAGGTCTCCCTATGGATAATATTGAGGAATACCCTCTCCAAAGGATTTATGAGAGGTAGGAGGACTTGGTCAATGTTCCATAGATGAAGATGATGTGTTTTGACTTGATTTTCATCTATGATTACTGCCTAGTTAAAATCATGTAGTGCTAATGAAGTGAAGATAAATGCAAAATAATTTTTTTTCTATCTTTAGTGAAGATTAAAAAAACACTCTAATTAAGTGTTCCTAACATTTTCCTATTTTTTATCTCTTTTATAAATTATGTTTTATAAAATTATGGGGTATTGGGATTAACACATGACCTAGGAAATGATATGCTAAGTTTAGTTTTAGGTTTACTTGAGGCTGATATGCTTGATATACCTAAAGGTACATGAGGCCTAGATCTATATTGGTGATGGTACATGGCTTTATATTAGGTCCTTATACCTTATTTGATGACCCTACATTGATATGGGTGTCAGGTGATTATCCAATATATTATTGACTAATTTTTTATACTCAACCAAAATATCGAGTTAGTTTTCCCCTTGCTAATGAAATCCAAGTGGGTCCACCTAGATAGCATTGGTTTTTTGTTTTTATATATTTGTGTAGTTTGGTTATGTGTGAAATAGTAGTGTGACTACGATGATAAATCAACTCACCTAATTATGTTATGTAGATAATCTAAGTAAGCAATTCAATGAATACAATTATTTTTAAATCCTGAAAGAAAGCTAGTTTTTTTTATGAAAACAATAATATAAAACTTACTATAAATGCAAACAAGTAACACTTAAAATGAAAATAAATTATTACGAGGCCCAAAAGGTACCTATTAGGTGTGTCATATTGTTTATGTCATTTTTGTGTAAATTTATTTTCTAATACATGAACTAAAAAAAACTCAAAACAAAAGTATGGTTTTAGCCAAAATGAGGTGTACCTATAGGATCAAATGTGTACCATTGACCAAGTTTTTGTGAGATATAATTTTTGTCTTGGAAGGATTACCTACACATAAGTGAAAAACTAGACAAGATAGATTAATAAAATAAGAAGGTGGATTGCCTGGTAAAACAGTAGTTCCAAGAATGGGCTAGCTTCCTTTTATAGATGTCAATCCACTTGATAAAAAATGATAATGTGAATTACAAATATTTTTTGATAATTAGACAACATAAGCTAAGGAAAATTAATATTCTTCCCCTATTGAATTAATGTAATCTAGCCAATAATTTTATATGGTGTCAGTATATTTTGGGATAATTTATAGATGGGTTGAAATGTCATCAATATTTAGAGTGAATGCAATACCACATATATTAACTCATGCTTAATATCGATCTGATCAATAAAAATTGGTTGGGGAAAGATCGATAGATCAAAAATGTTGATTATCTCATGAGGTATTCCTAAAATAGTCATCTCAATTGAGGGTCCATGTTTGTAGTAAAAAAAATGATAGAACAAACCATGGGTTAGGAAAAAACTCATGGAAATGGGTTTAGATTATACAACTTAATAGTTTTGATAGGGATTGATTTTGATTCATAAAATTGGTATTAGTTTTATTAGAATCGGTGTTGATTAGTATGGTTAATGTCAATTCTGGTAAAATTATTGAGAAAACTAAGAAATTGGTTTATGGATTACGAAAATGAATTTTGTATATAATTGGGGTGGTCTATCGATTAAATTGATGATATTCCTATGCATAATAAGATAAATAATGTAATTATACCCAAATTAAATACACTACTAACCTTAGATATTGCTATCATTTCCTTGAGTGGTGATGATGCTATGATTAGGAGTGTGCTCTTATCTCCACAAAGTCATTCCAAATATTTAGAGCTTCGATATGGTGGCATAATTTTTATACTATAAAATATCATAAACATTTTTTGTCTTCCAATAATTCTATCCACCTCACAACATAGTTTTAGGATCTATTTTGGTGATTTATCTTAATCTATAATTAATTAACGTCCATCAAATATAATCAATACTGATCACAAGGAATCGCTAATGATTCTACCTTTCCTTTGTGAAATGCATCTTAAATGGTTATAAATATGGATAATTTTGAGGAGGGGTTTCTTTAGTTGTTTTAAAGCTTTTTTATTGGGGGTAGGTTGTTGGAATGGAGGGGATAATTTAGATTTTATGAAATTTTCTTAGATTTTGGGAGATTTAGAAGGTTGGGAAGGGTAATTAGTAATTAACAGATTAATTACCATGCATAAATGCAAATGGGAATAATGAATATAAATAAAGGTTATTTGTGCCTTATACGCACTTATTAAGTAATGTACATGAAATGAGTGTCTATAGCTATGCAGAAAGAGTCTCAACAGATAATTATTATTATAAGAAAAATATAAACATGTGATATAAAAATATTTAAGATGTTCTCTAGGATCTCCTTTTCCTTTATAATTATCAAATTATGAGGGTTCAAAATATGAAGGACAATATACCATTATCATAGTAATGTCAAAGGGATGTGGAAAATTTTATTCATTTTTTTTTTTTTTTTTGATTTGGGAATAGATACCATCTTGTAATTCTTGTATTTGATCCTTCATATTTTTATGTTCCTATACAATTGTCATGTCCTTGAGTGGTGATGATTATTTTGGATTTTGATTTTAACTTTGGTTTAGATTTGAAAATTGGTTTTGATTCATATTTAAACTTGAAAATCGTTTGGGATTTGAAAATTTAAATTAACTTGAAAATTAATTTGGTTTCAAAAATTTGGATTTAAGAATTGAAATTGATTTGGATTTAAACTCAGATTTGGATTTAGATTCACTTTTTTATTTTGATAGGTGTTTTGATTTGAATTTGAAATGAAATTTGAATTCAGATTTTTTTAATTTGTTGATTGATTTGGATTTTAAGTTAAATTTGGATTGGGATTTGAAATGAAATTTGAATTTCATATTTTTATTTTGATTGATGTATGGATTTGGATTTGAAATTAAATTAGAAATCAGATTTGGATTTTAATTTGTGTCTTGATTTAGATTTGAATTTGAATTCTGATTTGGATAATTTGTATTTGATTGATGTGAGTGGATTCTAGGTTATTGGCATTGTTGATAGGATAACTCATTTTTGTGCTTGGATTGGTAGAATTTTTTTTGAAGGATTATTTGAAATGTTGGATTTAATATCATATAATTCTTTTTCTAAACTTTTGAGACAATCTTCAATAGTAAATATATGGCTTTATTGGGATGTTTCATCTATAACTATCTTTCCATTTTCCATATAGGTTTGGGAGGTATTATTAGAATTGGTATGGGAGGATCATATGATGACATTATTATTACTTAAATAATCATTATATGGTTCTTGATATTTTATAATATGTGTTACACTTCTCTTATCAATTAGGAGTGACAAGTATTTGGGATCATAATCAGTTTAAAACTTGGATCCTAGCCATATGAGTTGTAGTAAGATTTCAATCATATTCACTAGGAGGTAATCAGTGACTTGGGTTGGTTGTTCCTTAGGAAAAATAATAGCATGTTCATATTAATATTTAAGGTGTCCCTCATCATTATCATTTTAATTTATCTCAATATGATGTTCTTGGTTTCCAAATTAAAATGCACTATTTCCAAAAGATTATTCTCTAACCAATAATTATTCAACAAGGCTTGTTGCATTGTGATGGGAGACATTTTTTAATGTTTTTACTTGAATAAAAAAGGTATATGAATCAAAAATAAAAATATAAATATGGTTAGATTTCAAATAATGGGGTCAAAAGGGGGTGTATAAAGTGACACTTTTTTCTTAAAATAATAATAGTTGAACTTGGAGAGAATTTTAGAGACACTTAGAAAAAGAATTTGACAATGACTTAAAACCATGAATTGGGGAATTTAGAATGTAGTTTATATATATATATATATATATATATATATATATATATATATATATATATATATATATATATATATTCTCCAATACTCAAATGACAAAGTTATGGAAAATGGATGCATTTATGATAATAGGTTGGTCATTTTTTTTAAAATGATAAGTCGAGTGCATGTGTACAAACACACTCTTTTTGAGTAAATGATTGAATTTTTTTATGAAATTTCATATATAGATAGGTGAAATGTCAAATATTGTTGAGAATATTTTTTATTATATAAATAAGTTTTAAATAATTTTATAAGTCAAGATAACTAGAAAATTGAAACTGCAAGTGTACAACACATATTTTTGACTTTAACTTTATGAAAATCATTTTTTAAAGCATAGTTGACAATGTGTAGTTTATTGAGATATATGTTTTATAGAATTTTGATTAATATTAAAAAATTTATAAGGTAATTTATGATAATATGTATATAGTCCATAATGAGTTATGTTATGTAGAAATTAAGTAATAATTATAGACAATATTCTAACATTACAAAAATCTAAAACTACACTTTATCCTCTACAAAGCCATATAATTTTAAACAAATAATAATAAAAGCTACCTGATTAGATGTGTCAACAAAGACAAAAAAGACTCCTAAATTTCCTAGAAACTAAGCGGGTTGCTCCATAACACAGTTTCAAGCTAGGTTCAGACATCTCCAAGTCTATACCCAAGGCAAATTTAGAGGGAAAATGTAAAAACATATTAAAATGTTGAAACAAAGGGTATACTCCCTATGAAAAGGATTCATGTCCTTTTCAAAGGGTGTGCATCATTTTCAAATGGCATACGCCCTTTTGTAATCCATGTGTTTTGTTTTGTTTTTTAATTAGAGGTATTTTCCATGTCTTTATTTTTGCATTTAGAGGTATTTTTGATGTTTTTTTTTTGGTTTTAAAATTAGAGGTATTATTTTTTCAAGGATTTATTTAGTAAAATAAATGTTACATTTTAAAAAATATATCAAATTATATCCACTCAACATATTTTGAAATTGATTACAGACCTATAGGAGTTACCATTTAGAAGTTAGTTTTTCAAATTCCATTCTAGTTGATACTTAGTTTTCAAAATTTTAGAATCAGAAGATAGAATGAGAAAAGATGTGTTGAATCATGTTACATATGTAACAAATCTATACCATTGATTGTGCCCTGTATTTTATGTAATTGAGTATGCCCTACCTACTTTACCTACTTGGGTATGCCCTACTTAATTGAATACCCAAGCTTGAAGGTGGATTCTTAAATAATTTATTGGTTTTTCAATCAATGGGTTTATCAATATGAATAAATTACTATGTTGTATCATGTAACTTGTAACATACCCATAGTCATGATATGATCACTCATACATGACATCTAATACATATATATATATATATATATATATATATATATATATATATATACATATATATATATATATATATATATATATATATATATATATATATATATATATTACCTATATGTATGAATTCACTCAAACATGACATCTACATGTAGTCATGATACAATAAATTATACTAGACATGAATGTAGCTAATCACCCTAATAGACTAAATTAAAAATAGAATAAATCAAAACACTATTCAAATTCATTCTAAAAAGATACCATTCATTCTAAAACAAATACCAGATAGATGCTCAATCTATGCATTCTTTGATTCCAATCTAATGCATTATCCCAAAGTCAAGTAGAATAAAGTCATATTCTATCACTCCAAATTCACATAGGACACTCCCTCATTGACCCTCATATTCACTTATCATCCTTATTCTTTCCATAACTAATTCTCATTGTTCCTCATTATCCCTAATCATCTCTCATTGGCTATCATCATCCTTCATTATTGTTAATCAGTCCCTCATCAACCCTCATCATCCATAGTCACTCACACATCATCCCTCATTATCATTGATCATCCCTAAACACTCCCTCATTAAAAATAATCAACACTAATCATACCTAATCATTCTCTCATCATCTATTATCATTCTTAGTCACACTCTCATCATACCTCATCATCCCTGATAACTCTCTCATTCACCATCATCATTTCTAATCATCCCAAGTTAATCCTTCATCATCTTTCATTTTCATTAATCATCCCTAATCACCATATCCTCATCTATCCTCATACCTCATTGTCCCTCATCATACCTAATTACTTCTTCATCATCCCTAGTAACTTCCTCATCTAGTAGACTGTGTTCCAATCTAGTAGTCAGTATAAATTTGTTTTATATAAATAATATCTTTTTCAAATGAATCTTGAATTTTGTTTAAATTTCATTTATGTTGATTGGAGTCTACTAGGGTGATTATTATTATTCATGTCTAGTAGGTTAGATAGGGTCATGATGGATTAATATAGGGAGATTATTGAATAATTTACATGGTGTAAATAAGCTAATATCCTCTTTTCACTTGCATGGAAAAAAATAGTTTTGAATGATGAGAGATGATGAAAAATGATGATAGATCAAATATTTCCTCTTTATGATTGCTTTGTATTAGGTGAAATATTTCTTATAGACATAGTTATTTCCAAATCATTAAGCAAAAGGGCCATAACATTTTGGATCTTCTCATGTTTATGAGTTATTATCAAAGAATGATGTGGGTCATGAGTATAAATTATTATCTTTTATGACACTAAATTTATTATGACATGTTTTCTCCTTGAATTGGAATTTTTGTGCTTATGTATTCCAATTATGATAGGAAAGTGGAGAGGGGATTGAGTTGAGCTACTAATGCTTGCATCATTCCTCTATAGTGTGGTCTCCATAATGTATGTTTAGTGTTTGTCATTTATATTTAATTTTTAGGGTTTTAGATTAATGTTTTAGGGTTAAAATTTTATAGCTTAGTGTTTGGGGTTGATTATTTGGGTTCTTACAATTAGGTTTTAAGGTTTAGTGTTTATCTAGTTTTAAGATTGAGGGTCTATGGTTTTGTGTTTGAGCTTTTACCATTATATGTTTGTGATTTAGGGTTCAAATTTCAATTTTTAGGGTTTAGTTCTTAGGTTTTAAGATTAGGGTTTAGTGTTAAGAGTTTAGGGGTCAAGGTTTTGGGTTTAGGGTTTGGGGTTTGGTGTTTAAGGTTTAAGGTTCATTATTTTGAATTTTGTGTTTAAGGTTTAGTATTTAATATTAAGGGTGTAGGGTCAAGGTTTTGTGTTTACTGTTTAGGATTTAGTATTTTAGGATTATGGTTTGGGATTTAGTGTTAAGGGCTTAAATTTTAGGTTTTAGGTCTTAGGGTCTATGGTATAAATTCTAGGGTTTTAGCTTTTAAGGTTCTATGTTTAGGTTCTAGATTTTGGGGTTTAGGTATTATTGTTTTCAACTTATGGATAACATATCAGGGTTAAGCGTTAAAGTGTTATGTCATTTAGGGTTTAGCTTTAGGGTTCAACATTCAAAGTTTATGGTGTTTACGGTTTTGGGTTTGGGTTTTAGGGTTAATAGTTTAGGTGTAAATGGAGTGTACTAGGGTGATTAGCTAAATCTATGTCTAGTATGAGTGAATTCATAATGAATAAATGAATATGTCATGTATGAGTTAAAACATACCTACATGTAGTACTAGGTATGGGGTAGCTGTAATGTATGAATGAATATATCATTATTATATGTATGTTATAGGTTGAATGCTATAGGCTAGACATTTATGCTTATTGATAGACCCATTGATTAAAAAACCCATAAATTATTTAGGAATTCATCTTGAATCCACCTTAAATCATTTTACACGAATGTCCCTAGTCACTCTTTTATCTATATAGGTTAGAATGACCCTTATCCTTTCAAGATATAGCTTAGCCAATGCCCCCTCTCCTTTCTTTATATAGGTGATAGCTCAAGATTTTGGTTTATGGCTAGAGGTTTAAGATTTATCAATTTAGGGTTCAAGGTTTATGGTTAAAGATTCACATCTTAGGGTTTATTTTATAGGGATTAGCATTAAAGGTTCAAGTTTTAATGTTATTACCTAGGGATTAGGATTTAGGACTTATTATTTATATTTTATGCTTAAAGTTTTGGGATTTATTGTTTGTGGCTTAAGGGACAAATATTATAGATTCTATGGTTTGGGCCTAGTGTTTGGGGTTAGGGTTTTGGGTTTATGGTTTCACACTTAGCATTAGGGTTTAGGGTGTAAGTTTTACGGTTTTGATATTTGAGGTTTTCTTGAGGGTTTGGGGTTTGGAGCTCAGTGTTTAGTATTTAGATTTTGGGATTTATTGTTTGGGGATTAGGGCATAGGGTTTAGTATTTAGGTTTTAGTGTTTATTATTTAGAGTCTATAGTTTAGGGTTTTAGGTTTAAGGTTTAGGGTTTAGGGTTTAGTGATTTAGGTTTAGTGTTTAATATATTTAGTTTTTTATTTTTAATTTGCCTTTAGAATTTTTAGTTTAGGAGTTAAGGTTTAAGGTTTATGACGTATGGTTGATGGTTTTAGGCTTGGGTTTTAATGTCAAGGGCTTACATTTAAGTTTTAGGGTTTAGGATTTAATATTTTAGGTTTATGGTTTGGGTTTAGGGTTAAGGTCTTACATTTAGGTTTTAGGGTTTAGGGTCCATGGTATAAAGTATAGGGTTTAGTGTGTTAAGTTTATATCTTTAGGGTCTATATTTTAGGTTTTAAAGATTATTATTTTTGGTTTAGGGATAATGTATTAGGTTTAAGGGTTCAATTTTTAGGTCTTAGGGTCTACGATTGAGGTATATTATTTAGTGTTCATGGTTTAGGCTTTATGGCTTAGGGTTTGGGGTTTAGGTTTAGGTTTAAATGTTTATGGTTTAAGGTTTAGTGTTTAGGGTTAGGGGCTTGTGGTCAATTTTTTAGGTGGAAATTGAGTGCACTAGGTTTATTATTTATATTAATGTCCAATATGAGTGACCATATAATGACCATGTGAAGATGTCATGTATGAGTGATCAAATAACTACATGTAGTACCATGTTTGTGGTAGATGTAATATATAGACTATATCATTAATATATATGTTATAGGTTGCATCCTACATGATATTCATTTATGAATATTTATAGACCCATTAATTAAAGATCATTTTCTAAGTTGGGAATAAGGTTGTTAATAAGATTCAAAGGTAAAAATAACAAACTCCAAGTATAATACATCTCCAACTTTGTTGATTGAGTATAAACCTCTTATGAAGGTCCAATGTTATTATGTAAACATTATAGAATAATTATAAATAAAGTGATTAAAAGTATTTTATAGTTAATCCAAGTCAATATCCTTCTAAATAAGCAAATTAGGTCATTTGGACATGAGGAGTAGAGTTTCCATTGAATTATAATTCCTAAGAAAACAATAAAGGAAATTGGTTTATTATCCTCATATATAGTCTTCACACATTTTAATAAATGTTTATAATAATCCTTAGATGATATTAGATTAATAACACATTTTCAAAACCAAACACACCTAAACATAATATTATATCAGTGATTAGGACTTAATAAATGTTTTTTGTACTTTGGTGATCTAATTGTTATCCTGAGATTATGTGAAGACATCCATGAGTCTTGTATCATTGTCTTCATATTTTCATTGAGATTTTGAATTTAATGGGTCCAAAAAATAAAATAGTTGGAGACCTCTTTGTGTCAAGTCATTAAGAGGTATATTTTGGCCTAATAGGCCTATAAAGGGTAGAGTTATTGTCATATGATTTTTGAGTTGAAGTTATTCACGCATTAAGAAGATTGAGTCAAATAATTGGTGAAACCATCATATTATTGTTAAATAAAGTGATGGTGTACAATTGAATGCTTTAGGAGTCAAAGAAGGGTTTTTCTTGAAGGTAGATTATTATCTTGGGATTGAGTACCCTATTTTAAGTCATTGAAAGTGTCTTTTGATTTGAATATAGAGGATAAGAAGTCAAGAGATAATACTGAAGAATAAGGTCATTAATCTTCAATACGAATATTGAAAAGACTTTTTGTGATTTACTAAGAGATAATTTATCACTAGTAAGAGACCTAATTGCAATCAAGTTTCTAGAGAACCTTGAAGCAGATAAGGTTGAGTAAGTGGAGCACTTAATTTGACACCAGTAGGGAATAATAAATTTTAGGATATAACTTCTATATTTAGGTAGGGAATATTCCTTGAGATCAAGTGATGGATTAGTTATTTAATCAAGGAAAGTAAAATCAAGCAGATAAAGTAGAAAGAAAATACTTAAGTAGGTAAAACAAACATGTAATTCTCAATGGTATCTAGATATATTACATATGTAACATGACTTGTAACCTTGTTTCTCATTATATCTTATAATCTTAGAATTCTAAAAACTAAATATTGACTGTAAAGTAATTTGAGAAACTAACTTCTAAATGGTAATTCCTACAGGTCTATAATCAATTTTAGAAGATGTTGAGTGGCCCTAATTTTTTATATTTTCAAAGGGTGTACTCCCTTTATAAATGAAACATGACCTTTTCAAAGGGTGTATTCCCTTTATAAAGGAAGCACACCCTTTATAAAGGCCATGCATCCTTTGTAATCTAAAGGGTGTACGCCCTTTAGACTGTAAATGGTGTATGCCATTTAGGGTCGAGACCAACCCTTTAATGTTTTTTATTTGTTTTTTTTAAAAATGATGTAAACCCTTTTAGAAAGGGAATAATCCATTTTTTTAAATATCAAATTTGGGGGACTGTCATGTTTTTTGTCCATCAACTTTGTGCATCGAACCATACTCAATAATAAAAAAGAGTTACCTAGTTTTTTAATTTCTTGATTTAAGAATTTGTTTAGAAGATTCAACCTTTGATTGTGAGACAAAAGGACTTAAATTATGTGACTTTCATAAGGATATTAAAAAAATATATACACAAATAATTTATAATTTAAGAAAAAAGAAGCATGTAGGTCCCATAAGATGATAAAATCTAGGCAAAAGGACTTGAATAAATTGTAAGCTCTTATATATACTAGCTCATCCATTGTGAAGTATCATCCTAATGTTCTAGAGCACTAAATATGAAGGTAGAACCATAACCATTACCGACTAAACCCATTTTTAAGAGTAAGTTGAGAGCAAATTACTATAAATAACCACTTATTGATGCACTATAATTCAAATGGTTGAAGTAATATAGTAAGGCTTAATGTTCATAAAATTTTATCTAAGGGATGTCTTATATATACCTTATGGTGTATTGAGGCATAATACCATTGAAGAAGTTGATTAATAGACTTACACAAAAGGGTCTAGTACTCATGTGCCCACTTTATCCATATGATTTCAGTGGAGTGACATTGAAAAAAATTAAAATTTAAGGTCATTATTGAAACCCTATGTATTGGAGGATGAAACCTCCTCACATCATGATGTGCTTAAACACACACAACAACCTAGTCAGTTTAAATATCATATCCTCTATTTTTATACCCCATTGTTACATAATGCTTAACTTGTCATATTATGTTGAAATCCATAGTTGATAGATCCCCTAGAAAATTATTAAAAAGAGAGAGACTAAAATCATTTTTAATTTCCAATAATTATCACCAATGTGATGCAAGGAAAGAGTATATCTAAGATTATCCTAGGCAATATGAAATTATAAGAATTAGTTTAGATGTCAAAGAATAATCACTAATGTGATGTAATCAAATATCATACATAACATTTTTAATAAAAAAGGTAAGATTGAAAGGAAATGTAAGTGATTTAATTACTAATTTATTAATAAAGCAAAATATGAAATGAAAACAATGTTAACTAAAAAAAATAAAAGATATTTTTGTTTTAGATTTTTTATTCTTTGGTAAGTGATCTTACATAAAAAAATGTTATTAATTTTTATGTAAATATGTAGGCAATCCAAAAAAACCTAAAATTTATCCAAAATAAATGCCATAAAGAAATTATAAAGGATAAAAAGTAACTCTCTAGAATAAAATTGTTATTATGCAGATATAGAAATTTAAAATGAGTCATAAAACATCAAAAAACCATAGAAAATAGAATAAAAAGACTCCTAAAAAAAACCATCTAAATATGTGACAAAGTCACTATAAAATGAGACAAAACCACTACTCTATGTAATAAATTTACAATCTATTCTACAAAAATGTTATTCTATAGAAAGGCAAAAATTGAAATAGAAAATGCCAAAAAAGCAAACAATGAGTGTTGAAAAGTCGATAGAGAAAGAAAAAATAAAAATATGACAAAAATGTCAAGAATGATAAACAAAATGGCATAAAACACAAAATTTTCATTTGGCACTATGAACCCACCATTACATAGGATGAAACTACTGAAAATGATGACTAATTCATTACAAAGTGTAATGAAACCACCAAAGTATCATGAATAAATGTTGAAATGTTATGTAAAATTGCTGTTTTGTAGAAGACCAAAAAATAGAAAAGAAAATAGTGTAGAAATAAATATTAGTAAAAATAAAATTTGAACAAGGTAAAACAACCACAAAATCAAAATTGAAAGTTGTAAATAGTTAGAAAGACCAAAAAAAATATAAGAATAAAATCACTAAAATGTCATGTAAAACTATTGCTCCATATAACAAAACTATTTTTATATAGTAATACATATTACCATTCATAATATTTTTAAAACACACTTTAAAACTACAAAAATAACATTATAAACCAAAATTAAATAGTTATACACCTTGAAAGAATCAAGAAATGACTAAGAAAACCTAAATAATGTAATTATGATAAACAAGATTTGGGAATGGTCCCATCAAGTGTGCCATAATGTGATATCTATAATTTTAGAATTTATGTGAACTAGGAAAATAAATGAGTGAAAAATATTATTCTAAATCTTCTAAGATAAAACTTGATATTGAGTTATTCAAACAAAGGAAAACAAAGTTAATACTTAAAATACAATCATGCAAATAAATTGCATCTCCTTCTCCATTGATTGAATTCAATTTAATATTGTAAATGAGTATGTGGATACTAAAATCAATTCTCCAATCAAAGGGAAATTCAATAGCATATGATGTATGTTCTTTATTTTCTCAATGGATACGCAGGATAATTTTGATAGCACTTTGATATATTAAATATGGATGATGAAAGTGGAGGAGGACACTTTAATTTATAGGATTTTAGGTAAGAATATGGATGATTGGAATAAATATGGATTTATTAAACTATGTTAATTTATATGGTTGGATTTAAGTTCTCATCCATGTGGAAGAGAGTAATTCTTCATTTGTTTGAAAGAAAATAAGAAAGTTGGTACTTTAAAATGTCTTAATAATGAGTCAAGGTAGTTAGATGACTCACCAAGATAGTTTAAATGTTCAAATATGACTCAAAAATTATTTTAAGAATTTAAGGAGTTGGTTGGGTGACTCAACACTTGGTTGAGATAAATATAGAAGATGTTTGGCGACTTGAAAATTCTGAATATTAATTATTTTTCTATAATTATGTGTGCATGTTTAATAAATTAATATTATTTAATTAATTATTTGAAAATGGGGGGGAAATTATGTTAGTGGACCTTAGATAGAATTAAAATCTAGGGTGGAATTTGAGTTAGTGTGTTGATATTAACCAAAGTTAATTATGACACTAAATAAGGTGGAATTTAGGTGTCTGCACTCCTCTTAGTATTTTATTTCCTCATTCAATCTACACATTAAAAAACCTATGTAACTTTAATACTCAACTTCTTTATTTCTATAAAATCTAAATAATTTAATGAAAATAAAGGAATTTTAGGGGCATACCAACTAAGGGTTATTGAATTGTATAAACTAACTTGTTGATTTTTAATCCATTATAATGTAGTAAGTGAAATTTATAAATTTATACTATTTTAAAAATTGAAATAACTTTAGAAATTTTAATTTCATAATATATATGGAACCCTATTTATGTACCAAAAGTGCTCCATAGTAAAATTCTAGCTTCAGTCAATGATGAGTGATCTAGTATTTTATTGATCAAACTTATGTGATTTTAAAATTATTTGTATATTATTATAAATTATTTTTAAATGAGCTAAAATTGTTATGAATTTATTAATAATTAAATTCAAATATGAACCTTGTTAGCACATAACTCAGAAATAAATGAAGAGAAGAAATGAAAATAAGTGGAAGGGGAAAAGTGCACTCTAACTTTGTGGAGACCAATAAGGGACCAAAAATAATGGAGAAAGCCTTAGTGGGATAATCATAAACATTTTACAAATGCAAAAATAATGCCTAACTCGGACCAATACTAAGCAAATAGACAATCACACTAATAAAATATTAATTAACTCTTAATATATACCTTGAGGATATTTTAAAATGTTTACATATGAACCCACCTTGATGTTTGTGTATGAACATACATATAAAACTTAAAAACGTATATATATATATATATATATATATATATATATATATATACTTTTTAAAGTTTTATATGTATGTTCATACACAAACATCAAGGTGGGTTAATATATACCTTGAGGATATTTTAAACTGTTTACATATGAACCCACCTTGATGTTTGTGTATGAACATACATATAAAACTTAAAAAAGTATATATATATATATATATATATATATATATATATATATATATATATATATATATATATATACATTTGGATATTCAAAAACATAATTAATGCACATGGGAACTTTCAAAATCACTTTTATTTTTATGTTCATAGAAATGTAATTGGAAAGTAATAACAAAATTTGAAATCTAAAATACTCAAATAAAATACCTCATTTAATTATAAATACTATGAAGATGGAGTGGATTTAGGAACTTTACCATAGATGGTCCTCCTCATTTGAGTAAAAATTAAGTCACTAAGGAATAGAACTAGATATTTTATCAAACATGGGCCTTCAAATATAAGTAAAATATAAGTCCCTAAAGATTAAAATTTGGGTCACTAGAAAGTTAAAATGATGACGCACATCCCCCAAAAGCACAACTCTAAATACAATGAATAGGATATATGTGTCTCTTTTAATATTTAAGATAAACATGTGAATCTAACATCCAAAATAAGCTCTATTAGATGTAACCATGTGTAAAATAACATCTAATATCATCGATTCATATATCATGTAAAGATATAAATTTGACTAATAGGAATAGTTTGTAGTTTACACCCATGTAGGTTCAATATATAAGTAATATATCATCATTATAGCATAGAACATGATAATCATAATGGATATAGTATTGAATTTGTCATCAGTTCCAATCACGTGACATTTGAATATATATAAATATGAAGCATGTGCAAAGTAAATAATTTCCCCCAATATATACTTTATATAAATAATGGAAACATATGAAATATATATAATCATATGTATGATAAGGATTATGGTAAGAAATAAACATGGGGAATATAAAATGATATCAATATGCTTTTAATCCTTGAGATATAAAAATATGATAAAAGGAAACATAGTGAGGCCTTTCCCCAATAGATGCCTTAACCATAATATGGGTTATGGTCACACAATGATGATATAAACAATAAGAATCAAATGTGTGAGCATCAATGATATAGGAGGATCCATATTCACAAGTAATTTTCTTTTAACTAAAAAAATACTTAGAGTAAAAATAATTTTCATGTAGTGTCTTATGTAATTATTTCAATATGTAGAGGACTTTGGAATTGTTTTAGATGGTCTCGATGAATGTGCATAATTAGAAGTGTATAGTGTGTATGCATAGTTTCTTCCACATAATCAGTTGATATAATCATCTTTAAATAGTAAGTGATATGTTTTAAATTTATCTTTTTTGTGCAAGTTTGAAAAGTTTGGCACAATGAATTTATGTTGGATCCTTGTGAAATCTTAGACATATAATTTATTGCATGCATTTTTTTTCAAAAAATACTTTGATAGTTCACAAGGAAGTGTTGGAACTTAGTAGAGTGACTTGAAATATATTACAAAACCTATGGTTAGACTCTTACTAAAAGCGTGTGTTTGTAAGCCATCATGGCTTATCTTAATAAGTTGTGATCTTTGTGAATTGTGTTTATAAAAAATACTAATTAATGTTATAATTTATGGTCCTAATGTGTTATGATAAAGTTATGTTATAGGTATGATATGTTTTGGATAGTATTTTTTATTAGTGTGATGTGTTATGATGCAATGGAAATGTATTGAAAATTTAATAATTATGTTACATTGTGATGAATTATGATCAATTAATATTTTTGACATTAGTGGGTAGGTGAGAAAATTTAGGTAGGTGGATCCTATGCATAGACCCATAATTTCAAGTGAGGAATTCATTCAAGATTATTCCTAGAATAAATATTCAAAGTAAAACAATTAGAAAGTGCCAACAAACACATATTTATACAGAGATATTTGTAATGACTGATGGTTTGAAATCACATCCCTTCAAGGAAAAGGGGTAATACCATGGTGTTTATTACGTATTTGGTATAAGTGTGGGTGTGTGTGAGGGTTATTTTATACTATATTTGTCTAGGTGTGAGGTCTAGTGTGTAATCTATCATTTGATGAATAATTTTTTATTTTTTATTTAATTTCATCGTGTTATTTATGTGGATTTCATGGTAAAATAAATATCTTGATTGAGACCCCTTGACTCTATCATTTGTATTAAAAAAAGGAAAAAAATCTAAGTTAAAGAGTGGGAGTTTAAAATTCTCGCTCATTTGAGGGTGGGTAGTGAACAGAGGTGGAAAATTGTTGAGTCATATGTAGGTTTTCAATAGGTAAAGTTATGGATCAAACATGTATATAAAGATATTACACAAGAGATGGGTGAGAAAAGTGTACTCTTGTAGTACAAGTTAGGGATTGTGTTGTGTCCAATATGAGTTAAAGCGGAATCAAAGGCGAAATAAGATAAGATAAGATCATTTGATGATAATGTGTAATTCAAGGATGAAAAGATGGAATATTTTATGTAATAAAGGATTCTTTAATTGGATTAAATAATCTCAAGGAGAAGAAAGAACAAAAATGTGTCCTTTTCAAGGATTCTAAGTGGAGGTGAGTGATGTGACACTGAATGTGCATGATTTATATATGAGGAGAGCATTTATGAGAGAGGAAAAGTATCTTCCATTATTAGAATATGAGAAGGATTTTGAGCACATAGATGTGATGGTTGACATGATGGTGGTTTGTGAAAACCCCATGTTTGACAAAGGAATATATGAAAACTATCTATTGCATTCAAAAGAGATGTTAAAGTTATTAGGAGGATGTTTGAGGCTCTAGATGTGGATAGTAGGACAAGCAAAAAATAGAAAGAGATGAAGATATTATTTTCCAAATTAATTTGTTTAACTACAAAGAAAAGGAAGACTTTCTTCAGATTGATAAGACAATACGCATATAAATGAAGAGGGATGTAGTACATAAGAAGGAAAATAAGGATGTGATCTATGGGTATTCATCTCATTAAGTAGTGTCAAATTAAAGATGAAGATTGGATTACCTACATATACAAAGGATATTAACCCAAGGAGAGGGGGAGCTAGTGCAACAATGATGAAAATAACTTTTTTTTAAAGGGTGATAGTTTCAATCTAGTGGTGAGCATGCTAGAGATAATGTTAATTAAAACATGTGCATAGAGGAATATGGTTTGTGGTCTAACAGGTGGTTTTAAAATATTGAACTAAATCATGTGGTGGAAAGGAATGTCATGGATTTTACTCTTTAATGCCTAAAAGAGTGGTTATACCACCTATATCTATGTGTGTCAACACATTGGTCTGATCCACATCCCTTCTCAGGGATACGCCTCTAGAGGCAGTCAGTGCTTGACATGTGTCCGATCGGGAATCACCTCGAGTGCTTTGGTGGCTGGCCATATAAGGGTCTAAAAGAGGACCCAAATCGCTCTTGAGCTTTTGGCGTGACGGCTAGTGCTTCTATTGGTATCAGAGCTAGGTCTTGAGGTCAAGACCCATAGAAGCTAGTGGGCATGATCCACATCCCTTCTTAGGGATACACCTCCAGAGGTGGTCAATGCTCACCATGTGGCTGGCCATATAGGGGTCTAGAAGAGGACCCAGATCACTCTGGAGCTTTTGGCGTGATAGCCAGTCCTCTATTGGTATCAAAGATAGGTCTTGAGGTTGAGTCCCACGGAAGTTGGTGGGCATGATCCATACATCCCTTCTCAGGGATAGCGATACATTGCTGCCATGTGTCTAACCAGATTCTATGCCTCGGGTGCTTTAGTCCCTGGGCCACGTAGTGGTTTGGAAGAGAACCCAGATCACTTTGGAGCTTTTGGTATGATGGCCAGTCCTTCTATTGGTATCAAAGCTAGGTCTCGAGGTTGAGACCCGTAGAAGCTGGTGGGCATGATCCACATCCCTTCTCAGGGATACGCCTCTAGAGGCGGTCAGCGCTCACCACGTGTCTGACTAGGAATCACCTCGAGTGCTTTGGTGGTTGGCCATATAGGGGTCTAGAAGAGGACCCAGATCACTTTGGAGCTTTTGGTGTGATGGCCAGTCCTTTTATTGGTATCAGTGTGTCAACACATTGGTCACATAATTTATTACTTGAGTTATATGATATAAGAGAATATTATTTCACAAGTAATATTACATCAACTAAAAAATACATAGATTAGAAATAAGTTATTTTTAGTGTTTTCATGATTATTGTTTTGTGTGCAAGTCTTCAAAAATTAATTTTTGCATTATTAGTGCATTCACATAATTAATCTCATGTATTCCACATGCCTATTTTATTCCATGAAAACCATTGTTATAGGCATATAAAATTAATCATCAATCTGTTCAAAATTTATATAGTTATATGTAAGTTTGAAATCTTTTGTGTAGATAAGTTATATTGGAGCCTTAAGAAGTCTTACAATGTTTGAGTTCTTATGGATGGTTCTTTTCCAAAAAAATCTTGAAATTTTAGATAATGAAGTGTTGGTGCATAATTGAGTGATTTGAAACATCTTGGGTAACTCATGCATAAACTGCTGTGTAAAACTTATATTTATGAGTCATTATAATTGATATTCAAAAGCTAGTATCTTTGTGCATATTATTTATAAAGAATGAATGTTATTATGATGATTTATGTGTGTGATATTTTATGGGCCTAATTATTTATAAATGTGATGTGTTATGGGCATGATGTCTTATTTTCTTACCCTAAGTTTATTTTAGAAACACTAATCAGATATAAAATTAATATGATAATTCAAATTGTTAAGTATGGCATTCAAGCATACATTTAAATGTAATATACTGAAACTAATTACAATGATTTAAAAAGAGGCATATGTTATAAATATTAGGTATAAAAATGAATGATACATATATTTTCTAGTTAATTATCTAACTATGACTAGTAGCACTGGGAAATGAACTAAAACTGGGATGTTATTAGTTTGGTCGACAAACTGTGTTTTTATCTATGTGGATAAATTCTATGAAATTTGTATTAGTATTGATAGTTAAAATTGACATGTGCTTGTGGGTATGGACTTGTACTAGTGAATACTAAAATGTGTTGGTCTATACTAACTTGTAACTAAAAAAGGGAGTCTGACTATATATTCACCTTTACCTTCTCTACAATATCTATATCTATTAGTCTAAACCCTAATGTTACATGCAACTCTAGAAATTAACATTCTTCACTTTGAAACCCCAAATATGTTTATGAGTGCCATAAACTACCAAAAAAAAAAATAATGGTTTGAGTATACCGCAATTACCCCTATTTGATGATTAAGTATTTCCTATGTATCTATTACTCTTAAGATAAAAATGAAGCCACACATAGTTTTCCCACCTAATGTGATATTGTGATTGTGTGCATTTTTTATTAAATATAGATAATGATTTGGATTTGATCTACTTCAATATTTGCTTACGACTGCTCCTAGTGACTAATTTATAATTTAGAAAGAATATATAAGATAATCTCAATGTGCAACTATGTATATATGTGCACTAGCTAAGTGTTAATTCATCTATCAAGTGAAGCCTTTAGTTTTATAAATATGATTCTAATTAGGTGATTTATCATTCCACTAACATGGTAGGTAGATAGGATAACTCTAAAGAAATGTTTATTTAAAAATATATCCATTCATGATAGAGGGTCAATATCATTAGAATAGTCAACATCGATTAACAACATTGACCAAAACTATTGTACTGACCCATGTATAGGCAGACTAGATTGATCATTTGGATACGTTTATACATGATAATATGTTGGTTTGAAATAAAAGGTGATTGTAGTCATATAAAATGCAAAAAAATTGATAACTTGAGAATGGAAAAAGACACCGAATCCATAGGTCCGTCTTGCTTGTTCTCTAGACCCTCTCAGGCTTGTTTTCACTGATTCCCAATCATCTATGGCCTTCTAGGCTTGACCCCATATGAACTAGGACCCTCTCCTCATGACCAATCCATCCTCCTAGGTCTCATCTACCCAAGACAATATCACCAAAGTTAAACAATAACACTAGATCCTAGGGTATACCCTTTTTAGCGCTCTTATCCAATCACATTTTAAGCCCAAGTTACCATTTATCCCCAATTCCTCTTGTCCATTATGTCGGCCTAGTCTAGTTTCATCTAACCCATGACTAATAGATCCCTATATAATCCCATTCAAAGATCATTTGAAAATGTTAGAAAATATCATTTAGGAAAAAAAGAATACAAACAAGACCACTCAAGTAATCTTCCATATTCTTTGCATACAACTAGCCTATACACTTTTAATCCAATTCAAGTCTTTACACCAGCACCTAGTAAGCACAAACATACTCAATTTTAGCATTTATTGCATTTAATTCACTATTGCAACAAGAAATCTTAAAGGGAGAACTACATATGGCTTGATCCCTCCTCAGAGTATTGGTATGTAAGTAATGTGCCCACACAAGGGGTGTGAAGAACTTCTAGTGCATCTTATAAAAACTAACCCCTTTTCTTTATTTGCCAAAGTTTCTTTCAATTGCATGAAAAATACAATTACATAAAGAATCAACTCTATAGGGATCTCTGTTGATAGCAAGTACCTAAAAGTTGGTACACATGCTCACAATGAGCAAGCAAAAAAAATCTAGAAAGCTTAGATCCTGAGGACAACAACATTGGGGAAGGACTACAACACTGGGACCTAGGGTGTCTAGTTCTAACATTCCTATCTAATCAAGAAATGAAGTTCTAAAACCTATCTATGATAGTATCCCAGTCCTACATGCAAAATTATAGACCCTATGTCAATTAGAATAGTCCAAAATAAGATAAGTTTTATTTTCTCTCTCTCACTACTATATTTAGAAAATGTCTAATTACAATTTGATTTCACAAATTAGTGGCTTCAATTAGGAATATTATTTACTAATTTATACTATTTAGACTTTTTCATTAAATAGGAATAAAACTCCATTATTCCCAAAAATAACAAATCATTTGGTAAACTTGACTTAGAATTTCATATAAAAATCCTAAAAACCCTAGGGTAAATTCATAACTGATTTTTCTCATTAATTTTTGAATTTTTTTTCTGAATATTAAAATTAGAAATCCCTCTCAAATTTTCAAATTTTATATTAAAATTTAAAATAAATTTATTTCAAACCCTAGTTGCATACACTAGGTCTGATTACTTTTTTAGCATTAATCCAATAATTTCTTGATTTTTTGCTTGCACATATAAATCACTATCTCAAATTTTAAAATTTTGATGTAAATTTTAAAATAAATTTATTTTAAACCCTATTTACATCAACTAGCTCCCACTAATTTTTGAGTAATTTCCAAATCATTTTTTGAATTTTTAGTCGCATACTAAAATTAAAAATTGACTTCAAATTTTAAAATTCAATAATAATTTTCAAAAATTTATTTTTCTCAATACCCTAGTTGCATCTACTAGGTTCTATTAATTCAAACCCTTCCCCATAAATTTCTGAATTTTTTTCCTTGAACACTTAACTCAAAAATTCAATTTCAATTTCAAAAATACATAGTATTTTGAAAAATATTTTTGAAAAATACCTAGTTGCATATAATAGCTCCCGTTTTGCTTCTTGAGGTATCACCTTACATGTTTGGGAGCTTTGTATCCTTTCTATGCATATTCTAGTTCATTGTTTAGATTATATCAGTTTAATCTTTTCTACTATTATCCAAGTTATTTTCCTTATGCCACCTAAGTTCCTTGCATCTCTTCCTTCAAGATGAAGTGCAAGACTTAGTGGCAATCCTTCTGAATTCACTCATACTCCTTCAACTTGACCATATACTATGGATAAACAACTAGTTCAGATTTAAGCTATAGATTCTACACATCCAAATTACACAAATTTTAAACAGAATGATTCAAAAAGTGAGAAATATGAAATTACCAATGATGATGCACACATTAATGCTCATGCTCTACCACATTGGACTACTGATCCACTTCCACCCGTTGTTGATAATGAAGTTATACTCAACAAATATTTTATCCTCCAAAGTTTTATAGAAAGACTTAGGGAATAACCTCAAAAGCATACTGTTATATTACAATCTCTCATGGAAATCAAAAAAGCTAAACAAGTTGAGTATTCCACTCCTACAGAGCAACCAATTACAAGTGACACTATGGGGGCAACTATGTCTCAATAACCCCCTATAGAAACCCAACCTACCTCTATGCCACTAAATATAGATATTACATCCTTATCTCTTGATGTGGAAGCCCTTGTGCAAGAGATAAGATCTCTTCAATCCAAGGTGCTACATCTTGAGCAAGGTGCCACTAGACCTACCTAGGCTTTGGATTCTTTTGCTCTTCTTTGTACACCATTGACACATCACATTACTTTTGCACCATTTCAACAAGGTTTTATTCAACTAAGCTTACTCTTTATGATGGAAAGGGTAATATAGAGACACATTTAAGAGCCTTTAATGTAGTATACTTGGATTATGTACCAAATGACTTGCTACTTATCAAGCTATTTTCACAGAGTCTAAAGGATTATGCTTTACAATGGTTCTATATTCTAATGAATTAGTCAGTTAATGCATTCAATCCTTTCACTGACATGTTCCTAGCACACTTCTATATCAACATTGGTGATATGGTTTTATATGCTCAAATTACTCAATAGAAACAATGACCAAATGAGCATCTCATAGATTATGTTCTTCTGTATAAGACCATCTTGGCTAAAATGACTAGCCCCATGGCAAATTAGGAGTTATAGGACCTTTTCAAACAAAGTCTTCTACCAGCACTTTATGAATCAATCATGTTCAAAATATTCTCTTTATTCAATGAATTGTGTCACACATTAAAGGAAAGATAAGTCAAACTAGTTTCAATGGGCAAACTAAAGTAAACTAATACATCAAAGACAAATAATAAGAGTAACAACAAAGTCCCATGTAAGGTCAAGTTCAATGATACTAAAGGGCATAACTAACCTACATTTAATGTGGCTTCAGATCCTCCTCAGTGAATAATTTTGTTATCACCCCCTTGATGTACTTTTTAACATCTTTCGATTCCTCCAGTGAGGGTTTTATAGTAGCTTTTAGATTATAATATCATATATATCCCTCCTATTTAGGAAATTGATCCAACAAATCCTCTTTTAAAGGGATATGATTAAAAAGCATTTTAAGACTACTATAGGGCACCAGGCCATAGAATAAATAAATTCATCAGTTTAAAGCACAAGATATAAGACATAATAGATTCAAATGCTATTGACCTTGGTACTGTAGTTGAGCCTCCATCAACAAACCAAACATAGGATAAAAAATTGAAAACCTTCTTAGATCCATTTCCACAACATTCAAAATAGGATACAAGGAACACAGAAGGGGTTCATCATGCACATCCACCACCAGATACTTACAAGGCACCTTTAATTGAGTTACATCCTTTGAGCAACATGATCTATGTATACAGTTCCAGATTTCTAGCTAGACCTTATATCTCCTTCTCAGAATAAGATATCATCAAGGATGATTCAGATTATCATGCACTCTTTATCAGAGCTCACATTCATAATTATCCTATTTGCAGTGTGCTTATTGACAATGGTTCCAGTCTTAACATGTTCTCCTTGACACTACTACAAAATTTGGGTTATTTAAAGAAGGATATCACTCTAACAGACATAATTATCAATGGTTTTAGTGGACATATATAGAGTTCATTGGGAAAGATAATACTTCCACCATAGGTTGGTCCTACATAAGTGGCCATACCATTCACTATAGTTCCCAGCACAAGAGTTTCTGATATGTTACTTGGTCGACCATGGATTTAAAAAATAAAAATAATAAATTTTATAGTTCATAAATGCATGAAATTCATTCACACTAATCAGGTTGTTATAGTTAGTCGAGTTCCATATGAGTTGCCACTCCCCACTTCAAATCCATCTATCAGTTTGTAGTCACTAATTTTAGTTGTGCACCATTTTTAGTTTTCCCATAATTTTTAGCTTATCCTCCAATTTCATTTCCTATTCCAATTTATATTCAAACATAGTTGAGGCATCCATCACCAGTATATAAGGTTCATACACCTACACTGCTTTAGGATTCTCGATAGCTTCTAGCTACAATATTCACACCTAGAGCAATTTCATTGAGATCATGTGTCTTCACATAGAGCACATGTCTAGAGAGATTATCCTACTTCCAAATGGCTCCCTAAGAACCTTACAGTTGCATTCACTTATCAAAATTATAGAGGGACCCCGAAGTCAGTTTCTACTTTAAAGATTTTAGAATATTTATAACATATATAGCTTTCAAATCCACAATCTCAGCATTTTCATCATACTTCATGATCATGCATGATTTCACTCCTAGATACAGGATAACATGATAGGGAGCCTCGCATGAGACTCATTAGTTAGCATCATATCTTTCTATCTTTAATTGTACACAGTTTCTTCTGCTTCATTATACATAGTTTATTCAGCTTGATTGTACATAGTTTCTTTAGCTTGATTGTACATAGTTCAAATTTTCCAAAAATACAAAAAAAATATAAAATTTCAAAATCCAAAAAAAACATTAAAAAAATGTCAAAACACCAAAAACATTTTGATTGTATGCATCATATATGTTTTACATTACTAATATCATGATATGACTTACATTTGTTGTTCTATAATTATTGTTTGTCAATTTATTTACATTACCATGCTTCACTTAATCTTTTTTGACTATGTGCAGTGATGTCTAGCTCTTTGATTGCTTCACTCTATCCATTGAGGGGGCATCCTACATTTAAATTATCAACACACTTCGATATACATACCCAATGGGGACATCTTCTACATGACTACACCATCTAGGTTATGTCATTCCTATACTACACACTCTAAGTTATCATGATGATGTACACTATTTAATAGGTTACATAGATTACTATATTGACATTTCATTAGTATCTAGCACTTATGTATCTCTTAGAATATACATAGGCTTATACTAAACATGTCTTGCATTATTTCAGTCTTGGGTTGATTAGTTAGATGTGATTCTATCTTTCTAGTTATTACATTCTTTCTTTTCCTACTTAGCGTACCTAGATTTTTTGCATTTCTTAATTCATGTTTCTCTCTTGTGTGTGCCTTAGGATATTTTCCAATGTTCTTGCTTCTATTCATGTGTGTGTGTTAGGACATTTTCCAATGTCCTTTATCTGTAATCCTTTATATGATTATGGCTTCCACACCAACTTAATTTTTTCAATTGTATGTATATGTGTAATTTATACATGCCTTGTATGCTTGCTTTCCAATTTGAGTGACATGTGCCCATGTCCTTATTTACTTGGCCCCTTGGCCAGCCTTGTATGCATATTGCTTCTTTCTTTGTGTGGTTTTTGCTTGATTACTTTCAATTACTTTTAATTATATGATCCATATCATGTATTATTTATGTTTTCTTAGATGCCCTGATGGACATCATGCTCCATCCCTCCAACTAAAAAAATAACACTTTACTTTAAAATTCAATACATTACACATGTTATTACGTTGTTACATATATCTAGGCATACCTTTTTTGATCTAACAATCTATCAGATCAAACCATGCCATATTTAGAGATATCGTGTTGTTTATCATTGTTGTATCATGTATATTTCCATCTTAACACACTTATAGGGATTTTTATTTTAAGGGAAGTCATTACAGGGCACCTATTCCTATCAAGGCAATAAATAAGGGTTTTTCTACAAAGATCAGAGCTCCTATCAGTAAAAAATCTAGTTTAAAAACAATTAGAACAACAAGTAGTCATCAAAGCACTCAGGACAGAGTAGACAGACAATCAAGAATCTAAAATAGTATTCATTTTTAGCCCAGGACAATAGCATCAAGGTTGGACTATAGAGCTAGACACCATGGTGTTCATTTTTAATGCTCTTATAAATAGTAGAAAAACTATGTTTTCCAAAAGTAGGTAAAAAGGTAGGTTTAACTATGGTTTTGTACAATTAGACCAGTTCACATCAGTAGTTTTTAGTATAATTTTCTTATAGAATCTAGACATAGGGGGTATCATGCACGACATGACTAGTCCTCACTTCCATTTAGAGATATGGTAGTTGGTATAACTTCAAGATCACAATCAATGTTTCAGACACCAGTGATTAGGGTAGATTGTATAACACTTTTACTTCTTTTATTTTATTTTTTAATATTACTCATGCATTCTTAGTAGTTGCATGCCTTATTCCATCTATAGGTGGTTGTCATCATTTTAGAGACGCTTTCATACAAGCCTAACATCCATATTCCCAAGCACCAAAGTTCTAGGGTTCCTTTTACATAATCCAAATTTTTAGTTTTAGAGTGGATTTCATACAAGCCTAATCTTCATCATTTTCAAGTTGGCCAACATTGACCTAGTTTCCAACACATATTCGGCTATCCAAGCCACATTTTTAGATTTATAGAACATTTATGGGCTTCAAGATCCATCTCATATGACATACTTCTTCATAGCAATATCAATTTATAGCTTCACTTCATGGGGAAATGATGGATCCAAAAGGCCATCCTTTGTATCTTTGAGCCACCTATTTAGATGGATTAGATATATAGTGTAGACATTGATTATCACATGCATGATCATCTAGCTTCACTTAGTAGGTGACGATGGAGCCAAAGGGCTAGCCATTACATTCTTGAGCCACCTTTTAGGGAATTCAACACTAAGTTCCATTTGTGATATAACATTTGGGACAACATCATCTAACACATCTAGTATTACTCAACCTTACTCAGTATCACAACATGTTTGGTAGTGGTTCATGTACCTAGTAAGGTGTATTCATTCCTTTCTCTTCCTCTCTCTTACTCAGCTTTATATGTTTTTGTTTTATATTCCATATAATAAGAACTGATCTACTCTTTGTTTCCCTTTCATAGATTAATACTTATACAACATTCTCTCTATGAACTATCCATCATTACTCAACATCACACTAGCTTCATGAGCTTCACCTTTGTAGGAAAGTTTGGGTATGCTTTCTATTTTCTTTTATCTTAGTATTTCACTTTGTTGCATTACTAGATTAAAGCGGGGTGGGGAGGGGGGAGGGGGGATGGGGGAAGGGGCGGGGATGTAGTCATATAAAATGCAAAAAAATAGTAACTTGTCAATGGATAAAGACACCCAATCCATAGGTCCCTCTTGCTTTCTCTCTAGACCCTCTCAAGCTTGTTTTCACTAATTCTCAATCATCTATGGCCTTTTGGACTTGACCTTAGCTGAGCTAAGATGTTCTCTTCATGACCAATCCATCCCTCTAACTCTCATCTACCCAAGATAATAGCATTAGAGTTACATGGTAGCACTAAACCCTAGGGTGTCCAATTTTTAGCGCTCTTATCCAGTCAAATTTTAAGCCCAAGTTAAAAATTTTCCTTGATTCCTCTTATCCATTATGTCGGCCTATTCTAGTTTCATCTAACCGATGACCAATAGATCCCTATATAAGCCCATTCAAATATCATTAGGAAATATTTTAAAATATCATTCAAGCAAGTAAAATATAAATAAGACCGCTCATACAAACTTCCCTATTCTCTACATATAGCCAGTCTATACTTTCAAGCTAATTCAAGTCCTTACACCAGCCCGTAGTTAGCTCAAGCATACTCAAATTTAGCATTTCTTGTATTTCACTCACTATTTCACCAATCACTCTTAAAGGGATAACTACATATGGCTTGATCCCTCCTCAAATTATTTCTATGTAGGTAGCATGCTTACAGAAGGGGTGTGAAGCACGCCCAGTGCATATTACACACACTAACCCATTTTTTACATTTGCCAATGTTTCTTTCAATTGTATAGAAGATAAAAGTACACTAAGAATCAGATCTATAGGGAACTTTATTGACAACAGAGACCTAAATATTGGTACACAAGCTCACATTAAATAGGTGAATAAAACCCATAAAGCTTAGATCTTGAGGATAATAGTGCCAAGAAAGGACTATAGTATCGGAGGCCAGGGTGTCTAGTTTCGAAACTCCTATCTAATAAAAAAATGAGGTTTTAGAACCTTTTTACAACTATATCCTAGTCTTGTATACAAAATTCCAAACCCTGTCTTAGTTGAAACAGTCTAGAATATGCTATGTTTAATTTTCTCTCTCTCACTGCTATTTTTAGAAAAGGTCTAATTGTAGTTCAATTTCACAAATCAATGGATTTAATTATAAATATTATTTAATAATGTATCCTACTTAGACTTATTTATTAAATAGGAATAAAACTCCATTATTTCCAAAAATAACAAATCAGTGAGGTTCATGTATCTATTTAATAGCAAAATATAAGGACAATACCCATAAAGTAGCATATAGGTGTGATAAAATGGTGATTTATGACTATATTTGTACACTTAAGTCATTTGTGCTAAATGTGTGCCATGTATGTTGTTATTAAGTACCAAATAATAGATTTTGATATCTAAAAATTTAGTCACTTTATTCTTATAATACAATTTATACAATAAAAGGAAAATATGTACCTGAGTGTGTACGACCTACTTTATCTTTGGTTTTTAAATCTCCAATTGTATAGGTCACACAAAAGATAAACACAAAATCAACATGTAGTAGTCTATGTCGATAGATTGACAATTTAAATTTGAATTTAAATTTGAATTTTTTTTAAAGAGTAAAGAAAGACTACACTTGTGTTGGTTAAAATCATGTTTCCCTTTTTTTTGGAGATGAGGTACCCTTTTTGAAGTGTAAGATAATGTATGCTTCCCTAGTGAAGCAAATGTAGAGTTGGGTGTGATTATGCCACAAATTTGTGAATTTATGTACACACTTTGGTTAGGAAGACAACATGTTCAAACCCTCAAGAATGTGGGGAGGAGTACACAATGTACTAACCTAAATAAGTATGCAGGAAACAAATACGGAACCACCTAATGGGTTTGCTAAATAAAATTGAATCAAAAATTGGAGGTGACTTATATATTAAATTGTGTAGTTTTACTCAATTTCACTACATGAAAAAAAATGCATGATAGAAAGAGAATGAAAAATGTTCATTCCCCCATCATAACCACATATTTGATTTTATAATTTGACTCAAGTTTGCTCAAGTTTACTCAATGTATAATAAATGCATGATAGAACAAGAATGAACATTTTTCATGACCCTAAATGTGATAAGTGTTAATATAAATGATAATTGTTTGTCGTTCACTTGTAAACTTTGTCATTGTGTATGTGCATGAACTAATATCATGCTCGATGAATAAGCAACAACTGATATAGGAAGCTATATATCTGTATGTTAAATTTTAGATTATTTTATCTCAGATGTATGTATTTGTGGAAACCTATAATTCATGTTCATGTAAATACTCTGCTTATGCCCCTGCATATGCACCTAAGTGTGTATGTGTATGCACTAAGTTCTATGTAGGGTGCATGCATATGTATAGCATATATCCCCATAATTTGTACTAATATGCTAATATTTTTCATGTAATTGAACCATCTAATATTTGGACCATTCTAAGTCTCTAAAATTTATACTCTAGAATGAATTTATTTTTATGGAAGCTTCTGTCTCTATGACAATACCATTGTAATGCCACCTTTTGAGATGCCATATGTTCCATGTATATCATTCATTTCACAAGAAAATTTGATTATCATTTCATGTATAAAGATAGCATCATGCAATATCATGTGAACATGTGAAGAGTATGTAATCATAGTAATGTATATGTCAATTAAGGTATGTATGTAACATAATACATGGAATATAAGTTTCATGTCTAGATAGATGTATCAATGAAACACACAGTAGAAGGATAATTGAATAATACTATCCAATGAAGATGTATGATATTGATTGTTGCACCATACAATGTTAGCAATCTCAACAAACACAAAAATATCAAGTGTTAATGTCACACATAATGTCAAGGGCCACATACAAGGGACATAAAAATGTCACAAAAAACAAAGTTCAATGACATATACAAGGGACATAAATATTTCGTAAATAAGGGATGAATATTTCACATCAAACATGGTGTAGGTACCACACACGATAGTCGAGCACAAAATATCATATCATGTAAGAGAGTAACAACATCAATGAATTATAGAATAAGTAAGAACTAATTTACACCCTCCATATATATCTATGCCACATCATCGATAATAACATGTCAATGTCGCAATGTGTAAGATATGAGTAACTGCCATGATATTTGTAAACAATCTAGTTATCTCAATATGATAAAAAGGTGATAGAAATACATAACCTATAATAAATAAAAAACCTATAAAATAAGATGCTCCTAATATCAACATGACCATTGTATAAAGGAAAGTATAACATCTATATTCATATATCCTGTATTTCGTGCATCACACTCATATATCATATAAGATAAAAAATAAACATAATAAAACAAATTAAAAGTTATATGTACATGAGTAGTCATGAAAATGCCTTAAAATTTATTAAAGCCGCGTCAATAATGGTAAACGGCATCCTTGCTTGAACTTAAAAACATCTTACATCCACCCAATGTCGTACCTCATAATGTTTCATGGAGCTTACTTTTAGATTCTATTTATTTTTCATTTCAACACCTAAAGCCTCCCATTGCATCTTCCCATGGACAAGCGGGAATTTATCCCTTTCCGTGTGGCCATTTTCGTAGATATTTCTTGACTTTGAGAAACTTTTTTTTAAACGAGTGTTGTTCATTGATACATTTATCTAAACATGATTTTCAATGAAGTTGGCAACTGCAATCCGTATTAGAGTAACTATACGCACTTCTTGTTTAGCCCTCAGTTTCATATTGGCGGTCAATAGAAGCTGAAGTTGTATCTATGGCAAAACTGCGATGAAACGATCATATCCAGTTGTAAAGATTTAGCATCGTTAATATTATGTAAAAATAGTTGGTATTTCAGTTGGAATCCAGGCTTCGCTTTGAATAGCATGTGTAAACAAAAAGTTATAGTCCCGATCACCTTAGGACTACCTATACCTATACAGCAACAAATATATGCAGGGTTCCAAATCAAATGGAATGCCAGCGAAGATTGTTGGGACTACGATTCAAATGGCGGGTTTTGTGCAGTTTTAATGCGTGTGCGGTGGCAAACGGTGTGCAAAAAAAAGCCCCGCTGGTAACACACTCGTCTTTTTTTTTTCTTTTCCAAATTTAATGTACATTCAACGAAGCTCGTGAAACGTTTTCGTTTGAGACATGAACAAAACGAAAATGTTTAATATGAAATGTAACTATTGCGTTACGAATTACTAGATATTTGATACGTCAACTATGCAATCTTTTAGAGACTCTTGTTACTTACAAAACAAATTATTCGCCAAAAATCATTATTCGAATCCACATGCTACGCATTTACTCTCAAGATGAAAAGGAACAAAATTGAACACGAGTTGTAAATGCATGGTTTTGGGATGCTCAAAGTCTTCAAACGTATAAAGGTTGATTGATGAAAATTTGAAGAAAAAAAATCACAAGAAACGTTGTCTTTTGCAAAATCTTAATAGACATTGCAAGCATCATTCAATAGTCTATCAAATTGAGAAATATTTCAAATTTGATATTTCAATGAGGTTGATATGGAGATTTCAAACAATGAAGGATGAACATTTCATTTGGAAACAATTAAATCTCTATTAATTCTTATAATTGATAATCACACTCCCCCTTAATAATAATGTGAAATTTCATCAAAGGACTATTTGATGTCATAAAATGAAGGAGATTCAAATCAAGAAAATGAGGCACATGTGATTCCGCAAGCTACCAAAAAAACAATATCAAAATAGACCAAACAAACATTAAATGATGTCAAACATGATGAGGTTAGCAAAATGGGCAATAAAAGTGCGCATATAGTTGCACAATAATAAGACAAGTTCGGAGATCAAATTCATGATAAGATAGAAAAACTTACCTTGAAAGACCCTCTTAAAGAAGAAGTCAATGTTGATTTCGACTTTGAACCCACTTCCTTCAAACAAGATGAAATTATTGATACATGAAAAAATGTAATAAAGAGTGAGTATGATGCATTGGTCAAAAATGGAATTTGGAAACTAGTTGATCCTCTAATCGGTTATAAACTAATTGGCTGCAACAAGGTCTTTTGAAATAATTTCAAAGTAAATGGCTCACTTGAAAAACACAAAACAAGGTTTTTTCAAAGCGATTTGCTAAAAAAGATGGAATCGACTATAATGAAACCTTTGCACTAACAAAAAAATGAACTACCATCAAAACTATATTAGATTTCATAGCACATAATGAATAGAAAGTTCACCAAATGGATTTTAAAACTCCATTTTTGAATGGTGATGTTAAAGAGGCAATGTACATGACAAAACTCAAACATTTTATAGTAAATGGCCAAGAGCACAAAGTGTGCAAGCTGAAAATATTATTTTATGCTTTGTAACAACCCCGAAGAGTATGGTTCAACAAACTCATTGAACACTTCCTAAACATGAACTTAAAGTGTTTGAGTTTGAACATGTAAATATCTTTATCAAAATAGTTATATATTTAGTGGTGTGTGTGGGTGTTCTAGTCATGACATGAAATAATGAGAGATACACTAAAAAAAATAAATCAAAGATGATGAAAGGTTTTGAAATGACAAATTTGGATTATCTTCATTACTATTTCGGTATTAAAGTGATTAAAAAATTAAAGTATATCTTCATCAGTCAATAGAAATATATTGGTGAAATTATGAGAAAATTTGTAATGATAAATTATAAGCCTCCCAATATACCCAAAGAACAAATTTAAAATTAATATTAGAGGATACCACATATTTAGTATTTACATTACTAAATACATACAATGCATTGAAAGTATGACCTATGTGACCATAACTACACCAAAAATTTCTTCAATGTTAGTGTTATTGCTCAATACATGTAAACACTTAGATAAATTCATTAGGTTGTAGTAAAAATAGTGGTGTGAATCAAAATCTTATATACAAATATTGTAATCTCTCTTCATTCAATTAATGAAATACCTTTAGTTTATACCAAATTCACATTATTTATTGGTTATACATTCCTACACTCTCTCTCTGTGTGTGTGTGTGTGTGTGTGTGTGTGTGTGTGTGTGTGTGTGTGTGTGTGTGTGTGCGTGCGTGCGTGCATATATATGAATATACATATACTTAAATAGACATATATAACAACCATTTTTTTGTTATTTGTTACATTTATAGTTATGCAAAAATAATCTCTATAAGTAAATATTACTGATATTAGATATTTCATCTTCCTTAATTAACATTATCACCATTATTCCTCATTATCATAAAGGAAATTTGTTATCAAAAAAATGTTTGTCTATATGGAGCACCTTAACTAGCAGGTTTGTTTGCATTTTCATATGATGTGTTTGTGGGGCCCACCAAACTAATCAAAGTTAGGCACACATGGTTGGGATAACATCTGTTAACAACACATTAAGGCAAACAACAATGGTTAAGGCAATAAACAACTTTTAAAGCAAAGGACAATGATTAAGAAAAATAATAGCTATTAGGGAAAATGATAGGGATTAAGCCAAAGGCTAGTTGAGAAACAAAATGATCATAATATCTATTTAAGATTGAATTTTTACTTATGCACCTTTACCCTATTTAAAGAGCACACCATTTCTCATTTTACATTATCTTTTCTACTTGTGTAGGATCCTTTTAACTATTACTTGAATCCAAAAGCATGAACTATAGGAGCATCCCTAAGGAGGCATTTTAATGTATAGGTTAGTTAGCAATAATGAATTGCATTATCTACATTGTTGAATCCCAAACCGTTAAGCATGATATCATTTCACCATCTCAGAATGGCATATTGGTTTAGATTCCATAATACATTTGTGTTTGTTTCATGTTGATTTCATTTTTGGCTTATTGAAGGAATTAATGATTAGTTAGGGCATAATCATTCATGCAACACATAGTTTATTGAATAGTCTATGTAATTAGGATATGATACATATAATTAAGTGAATGCATATAAATTCAACACATAATAATTATCAGATATGACACATATGAACAAATTTGAACTATATACCTTTGTATTTTAGGTTTATACCATAAAAAAATTGAATGTTTGAAAATTTTACCCAAGTTGTGTACATAAAGTCGGGTATAGTTATAACCACCACAAGCATGATCTCAATAATAGACAATGGATGTGAATTTAAGCATAGAACAAGGTAAGATCTTAAAATAATTCAAAATTAAGAATACCATCAAGGGATCAAGCAGTTACCAATATAGTTAGTGCCCTATTGTAAGAGGCCATAAGTATAAGAGTGTGAGTTATGTTTGAAGTAGTAACTACCATTGAATCAATTATGCATTCAATGAATCTATGTATCATATCTAAATTACACAAACTATTAAATAAATTATGTGTTGAATGAATGATTACTCCTTAACTAATCATTAATTCCTTCAACTAGTCAATAATATAGTTTATAATACTTACTATTGACCTATTGATTTTATACTTGCATGTAATATTATAATGCCCTATGTACTAATGTGCTATTCTAAGAGACAAAGTATATGAGTGTGAGTTTTGTTCCAAGTGGTATTTGACATGGATTTAATTACAATAATTAGGAATTATAAATTTTTTTTGACATTCATTGTACTCATTATGCTAATGTATGTAAGCCAATGAAATAAGATTTCATTTTTATGAATGGTTCCCGTATATTTGGTGTGTAAATACTTTGCTTGTTAGTTGTCTATTGTTAACATAGTTAACTTGAGATTAAATGATTGGCATCTGAAATTTATCCTCAATTGTTTAGTGATAATTGTGCTAATCATAAGGATGGGCATGTCTAACCATTTCTTGTGGGCTTGCAAAACACTTATTGTGATTGCTTTTGTTGATAACTCAATCAAGTTAATAATATAAGGATTATAGAAACCCATTGACCATATTTTTGACTACTTGAAACTTATAGTATGATTATTTTTGAATGATTTTAGGATCTTACCCTATTGTGTATGTAAACTTGCATGTATGTTTTATTACTCAACTTGTAAAAGATAAAAGTGATTTTAAATCTCACAGATAGAGAAAATACTAATTTAGTAGCCTTATGTCTCAAATCCACTTTCTTATCCTTCAATGGTGTTATCTATGAAAATTTTTAATGTTTAACTCTAGGTTCACCTCTTTATCCTATTGTAGCCAACTTCTTCATGGAGAAGTTTGAGGAAAGAGTTCTTCATTTCTTCCCCCCTTAACCCAAACGGTGGAAGAGATATGGTTATGACACTAATTTATGTTGGCTTCATGGCATAGATAGTTTAGAATCCCTCCATGCCCATCTAAATAGTTTGTTATCGAACATCCAATTCACAAAAGAAATTGAGGAGGATGGAAACTTTTTTTTATTAAATGTCTTCATTACTAAGAAAGAAGACAGTTATCTAGATAGGAATGTCTATAGGAAAGGTACCCATATAGACCTTTAACTTCATCCCTCCTCACACCATCATCTAGAGTAAAAAGTAGGGGTGCTAAAAATCCTTTCTATCATAGCTTTAAAAAATTTATGATGAGGATAACATTGAGGGGGAAATCGAGATACTAGAAAATATTTTTAAGTTAAATGGTTACATTGGGAAACAACTTAATAAGTATATAAAATAAGCCAAGGATAACTTAGGCAAACTTAAATAAAAACACCCCATAACAAGAGACTCAATGGTATTCCTAACTTATTTGGAAGGTATTTCCAACAAGATTGTTAGAATTTTTAAATGCCATAATATCAATTCCACCTTTCTTCCCATAAACAAGTTAAGAACGTCCTTAAAGTACACAAAAGAACCTCTAGACCCCAACTTTCATACTGGAGTCTAGAAGGTTGAGTGATCATGTGGAATACCTTCATCAGATAAATGGAGAGATTCATCGGTACTAGAATCAAGGAGCATGTAGCATACATTTGCCTAACAAGGAAATAAAAGCTATATTTCATGGAAAATTCTTGCAAAACCAAGAATGTAATTTGAATTAAAGATGCCAAAGTGGTTTCCATATAAGACCATTTTCATAAGCATGAATGAGGGAAGAGATTTAAATTGACAAGCACCCAATGAAACTTAATAGATATGTAGCCTTAGGTATTGACCATATGTGGAATACTATTCTTAGCTTGTTATAAGTCATTTGTTCGACCACTTTGTTTTTGGTTATTTATTATAATTTTAAGTGTTTATCTTAATAACCTTAAATTAATCATTGTTAAATTTAGGAACCCCCTTTATATTAATTTTTTCACTAAATTAAAACTAATACACACAATTTTAAACATTGTTTTCTTTTTAATTTACTCTCTTTTGTGAAAAAAATTTAATTTCCGTTAAATATTTTTTTCACTAAGATTAATTTAAATATTTGGTCTTAATATTAATATTTTTACCCTTGAGAGGCTTAGGGTGGTTAGAGTGTTCCTTGTTGGCACTTGGGGTACAAGATTTCAACAGTTACTTCATTCTTTATCCTGAGTAATCATTTTCTTTCCCTTATTTAAGGATGTTAGGTTTGTTGTTTCTCATCTTATATTTTTCTTGATGAAGGATCATGGGAAGTGATTTGAAATGTTGAGGTTAAAAATTTATTACATAGTTATTACCAAAAGTAGGCTTCATTCATTTGAGTCAACTCATGCTGAGAGTGCTTATAACTATTCCCTTAATTGGTGATATGAATGAATGTTTTTTATTATTTAATTTTTGGTTGCTAATGGAAAGAGTAAGATGGGTGATATATAAATTAGTACTATGGTTCTCTCAATTTTATGTTTTATTTACTTAGTATGCATTATTAGTGTTTCTTGTGAGCTTGTAAAACATTTCTTGTGTTTTTTTTGTTGATAAATCTATCAATTTAATGATATAAGGTTCATGGAAACCCATGGATTGTATTATTTACTACTTGAACCTTATTATATGCTTATTTATGAATGATTTTAGGATCTTATCCTATTTTGTCTTTAAACCTACATTTATCTTTTATGAATCAACTCACGGTAAGGGTGGTTATAGCTATTCCCTTAAATGATGATATGAATGGATGTTCCTAATGTTTAATTTCATATTGCTAATGGAAAGAGTGAGATAATATAATGTTAGTTGGCATTTGAATTTTTGAATTTTTAGCCTTATATACAATGTATGGTAAATATGTATATTGTCATTTTTTTATTTTCTTACATTCTCTAAGCATAACCCTATCAAAATGTTGAGGTAATTTCCCCTTTTTGTCAATGCTAATTATTTATCAATATTGATTATTTATATATGTCAATCGTTTATCAATGCCCCTTGTTTATACAAAAATTAATAAGTCTAATTTTTTGTGATTTCCCTCTTGATAAATTTCAGGGAAGTAGAATATATTTTTATCTCTTATAGTGAACATTCCATGTCAGAGGGAGTTCTCTTCTAATGAATTGGAGTGAAATGAGGTGGAATATAATTTAGGAAATGACAAAGATATAACTACCTAGATACGAAGAGATCATATAAAAGACTTCTTGAATGATGAAAATAAGAGATTAGGGTATCCCTCTACCTTTTATATCTATGATAGTATATTCAATCCTATGCCATCTAACTTGAAAAAAGATAGGATTGATAGATCTACCCAATACATAGTGTGTGTATTGTGTCTTGTAATAGTTTTTTTTCTTAAATACGAATTTTTATTTTTTATTTTTTAAATTATAATTTATAAATGTATTATATAGGTATTGGTGTAAATATAGACCCAATAAAAATAGGTCCAAAGATGATGCACATTATGGCAATTCAAATGTTGTGAAGGTTTGTATTGGTAGCTGACCTGGAAATAAGCATTTGCATCATGGATGCTAATGTCACTTTTCTATTTGTGTGTTGATGAATATGAAAGAATGGGATTTGATTACATATAATAATATGGTCCACATGGATCATCGAGGTATTTTTTGGCATGGGTAAGAGATCGATGAATTCAAGGGTAATCTTTGTAATTTGGATCCATACATTAGTGATACATTTAAGCATTGGGTGGAGAGGTTGTTGTTATTGGGCTTGACTCCTGAAATTGTTCACAAAAACCATTACGACATGGTCCATGAAAAATATACATTATATGAATTCAGATAGAGAGGGATTATTTTTTGACTAATATGACATCCACAGTATTTAGAGAAGTAAGAAATAAACATAATACAAATTTGAGCCTAATGATGTAGATAGTGTTTGAACATTTATCACTAAAAAATATTGAAAAGGGATTTATGTATTAAGAATTTGAAAAAATAAAAATGAAGGAGCAACCCTTTGTCATAGGCCTCCATTTTCCTTAACAATGTCAATGGATGTTGATGTATGCACATAGTAGTATACTTTCAATGGACTTCACATATGGAAAAAATGTGCAAAAGGAATTTTTGGATTTACAACAAAAAAAAGAAATGTTTTTTTTTTAAATTTTTTTTATAAGAATTATATTTATATTTTTTGATGCATTTCATTTTATACACACTTCTTTTATTTGATACTATGTATTATGGACTTATGTTTCATGGGTGTTGATGTTGAGGGCTATTATTTTGGATTTGATGTCATAGATACAAAAGCTATTTGTAAATGCACATTATCACATGATTTCATGGTGGATGATGCTCACACTACAATTATTATTATACATGGTTGAAAAACACAATTTTAAAGGTCAATGATGTTAAAATAATGTAGGCAATATTTAGAATCATGGAGTGAAATAATGGACAAGTCACCTATGAAAGATACATGTTTTATGATGCAAACCTATTTATTTAAAAATATGCAACTCAAGAATCATTTATTACTATTAAAATATCAATTGTTCGATCATATTATCATGTGGTCAAGATGTTTTTATTCAATTCCCCATGCGATTCAAGAGACAAATTTTTCCACATAAGTATATCACTTTCATTTGAATCACATTTTTATAAATGAAATTAGAGTTTCATCCCATTGAATATTAGAATGGTATGTGAAGAAGTTGGTATACATTGTATTTGTGTATGACCAGTGGAGCGAAATGCGCAAGGAGAATAGGTTTTATAAGAACTTCAAGTTTGATCATTTGGAGAAAAAGTCAGAGATAAAATAACAAAGCATCCATAATGGTGATGTAATGTTAAATTTAGTTGACCTTGATGTGGCATGGGTTATTAGCCAAAATAAATAAGAATTTTTTTACAAGGTTAGAATTATAAGTTAATATTTTACAATGTGTGAATGCATGTGACCAATCCAAGGCTATGTATGCAAGAAATTTTTTAAATTTAATGAATTGAGAAAAAAATTGGTAGGTAAATTTCATCAAGAGGTAATGTGGATGCCCATTTTGATGCCCATGTAAGTATTATTTGCATATTTATTCTTATTTATCCTTATTTTGTTGAATTTTTAAATGATTTTCATGGACTTTCATATGGTTATTGATAAGCATCTATTTATGAATTTTTTAGGATGATGTAAATAACATTTTTGATGAAATTACCCATGAAAATGTTGTTGATGTTCTTATAAATAATAATATTTTTGGTGATGTGGATGACCCAAATGATTCATAAATTCTCAAGATATGTGGATTACTATATAATCCACTACTAACTCTTCCATTTGATAGGATAAGTATTAATTTCCTTGTGAATATTTTATTTTTTTGAATAAAAGGGGTAAAAATTTATTAAATCATGAGAAAACATTAATACAAGGAAAATTAGATCCATGATAGGACCCTAAAATGAAAGAAGAAAACCCATAACCATACACCAACCAAAGGGTCATTAGAGCACCAATAAAACCCACTAAACATGTATCATCAACCATCCATATCCTCTTTAATAAATCTCTCCAAACCTTATTAGTAATAATATGATAGTTTTTCCCAACCTTTCACCTATGATTTTTCCACATTTTCAGAAGCCTAATTGTTCAAAAAAATTGGAACTCTATTCCATTCCCTTGGGATATGAGAAAAGGAGATAATGTCTAACATGGAGGTCAGCATAAGAATTTTCTAGGTCATAGAGGAAAGATTCTAATTGAATCCCTCCAATTTTTGCTTATTCAACATATCAATTATGATTTGAGAGTCAAATTCATAAATGATCCTATGCCATATAAGAACACAAGCTCTTTCTATAACTAAAAAAATAACCAACCCTTCCATAAGGTTATTTGTTTATTTCCCTTTATAAATGGAGTAGAAGAAAATGACCTTACCAAATCTATCCCTTCCAATTTAGTAGATCCCAGTATGACCAAGATTTCCTCTTGAATATCCATGTATATTAATCTTCAAAACATATAAATAAGGAGGGGACCAATGACCCTCTCTTTCCTTTTAATCTCTGGATTGACCACATCTTTTAACATAGGGGGATGTTGATGTTAAGTCGTGTAAGCCCAGATTCATGGAAAATTCACTATCCTTATTCACAAAGGAAGCATCACCTCACACTTAGCTTCCATAGTCTCTTGAATCATACCTGCCACCCTCTACCAAACCTATTGAATTACCAACTTGCTTCCTCAAAAAATCAGATGATTCCTTTCGAGCCATATTTTCTAACTAATGAATGTGGGATTTAAATTCCACACAAATTTAAGGAATGAAGTCTAGGATAGAGGTCTCCCCAGACTTCTCTAGAATTCAACCAAAGATGATGTATGAACATAGATGAGATTTAAAATGTCCCACCAATGGTGCCAAATATCCTTAGAAAGGGTGCATTAAAAAAAACAAATGAGATTAGTCCTCTTCACTATTACCATAGAGAACACATACAAATGGCCCATAGAATCCATGATTCCTAAGATTATCCCATATGAGACACCTATTCCAAGAAATATTCCACAAAAAATAATTACACTTTTGCAAAAAATAGTTATTCCAAGCATTTTTCCAACAATAGACTTCCAATCCCCCATTATTCTGTTAATTAATTCCTTATAACTGATGGCCACCACATATTTTCATTTAGGATCTGGGATCCAAGCTGAAATATTTGATGAGTTAAGAGAGATGCATTCTCTACCAACTAAAATTTGGCTTAATTCTACTTGGTCTACTTTTAATCCCCCTACATGCCACTCAATTGGGTCCTTCCATCTAGTCACTCCCACATGCCCCTAGAAATGAATGATTTTAAAATATACCACCCTTGATCACCCAACTTCATTGATATGATTATAAAGGTCCTAAAGATGGGGATACATGGTCATGAGTGGGGGAAAACCATCCGATGAGTCATACCAAAAAGGAGCTTCAGTTTCCCTCTTACAAATCTAGAACATATCTCCCTTGATCAACATAGCCCACGTTTTGAGTGTTTCCTAGATGACATAACCTCTCTTGGTTAAATAAAATTGAGGTACCTCCTCTTTTTATGCACCAATAAAGTATTTAAAAGAAATAATCCTAGCCCAAGTATGATCTTGCTCATTACACCATCTCCAATATTATTTTGTTTCCAATTCCTAGCTGTTAACACTAGCTTGACGTAACCCAAGGCCCCTTCTTATTCTAGCCTACACACATCTCCCATTTAACTAGACTCTATTTTGAAGAATCCAGACTACCAGTCCATAATAATTTTCTAATTAGAGTGTTTGGTTCTTTAATCAAATTGGGTAGATCCCCCTAAAGCACCAAATTCAAAAAATAACACATGACCCATAAATGATATCCACATGTTAGTCCAATGTTTCACTCTCACCTGAAACATATCCATAATATTTTTCTAAGAACCCCTAGGGAGAGTTCCAATAGAGAGAGGTATGCCCAAATATAGCATAAGATGGTTTTGAATCTGAAAATAGAGAATACGATCAATCTATTATTGAATAAGCAAAGGGGTATTAAAGAAAAAATATATGATTTACCTTCATTGATCTATTGTCTTGAAGTACTTAGATAAGTGTCCAGCACCTGGTGGAAACTAGAAGCTTCTCTGGTCTTTGTCATACCCATCAAAGCAGTGTCATCAAAAAAATATAAATGTATTTACAGTGTCAAGCCATTACCCCAACTCCACCCTTGGATAGAGCCAAGATTAATTAAACTCTTAATCGATGTATAAAGCTGGAGACTTGAATAAGGTATTCTTAGAATTCATCAAATAAAGTTTTAAAATGTAGACCTTCATAATACATGATGTTCCCAATCATCCTTCAACTAGATTATCAAGGTCAAGATATATAACTTGCATATTTAATCCATGTTTCAAGACATAATTACTTTTGTGTCCCTTATATGCATATTACAATCATATCAATATTTATCTCAAGATTTAGGAATATAATGATAAAAACTAGCTTAATATATAAATGGACTTAATATTATTAGATCATTAGGATCAATATAGATCACCCTTAAACAATGGAATAAAATATTTATGGTGATATCCTACTCTTCATTATAGTCATCAAGTGAGCTCAAATATACAATCAAAATCAATGAGGAACATGCCCAAATCTAGTACTTTCAACACATTATTGAAATTGTAAAAATCATTTATATTAGTTTATTTTAGTCTTCAAATATTTGTTAAGTGCACAAGGATTTTTTTTCCAAGTGGTCAATTTTAGTCTTCAATTTTTTATTAAGGTCAAGTGAGGGATAAATGAACATTTGTTTATTTTAGTATTCAATTATTTATAATTGAAAGATGATTTTTTATTTTTGAGAAAGGGTATACATGTTCTTGAAAAAATATTGTATGCATATTAAAATTTGTGTGCTCTATATATATCAAAGATGTTGGCATTCATGCATATATGTGGGGAACTTTTGTGTGTTTCTCCTCTTACTTATAGATTTTTTTTGTAACATAGCTGTGAGTATTGTCAACATCTAAATGCAACTTATTTTAGGAAAGTGAACATTTATTAAACTTGATCACCTTGATATGAAACCAAGGCACATTGAAATTAAGGAACAATAACACAAAATACATGCAACAAAATCCCCTTAACAAGTAAATATATGAAATTTTAATTGTTCAAGATAAATATGTACATACAGTTACATAATGGGAAAAGTCTCAATATGCTAAACAAATCCATTTATAATATGATCTAAAAACATATTTACACTCTTTTATTTGTATCTTATTTTGTATCCAAGTATAGTATCATAACATTTTATAGTGATATAGTGAATCTCTGCAAATTGAATAAGCCATCAAATATAAAACATGTATAATAAATATTTATTCCCCTCTTTCATTTTTTTTGTAGATGAAATTCCACATTATCATCATACTCAAATGAAACATGTGATTATATTTCTTGTTCAAATATGGTAACATGTTCATATGCAAGTAAAATCACATAAAATAATATCACAATTAGGTTTTTCATATCACTAAAATTTAATTGTGAAGTATGACAAAAGCTTCATAAAATGGTAAAGAGGGAATTTAAATAATTAAAAAAAAAACCATATTATATATACTACTATAAGATGAAAATCATACCACAACTTAGTTTAAAAAAATCTTACTTATACTATAAGAATAAAATCTTACCAAAAATTTGACATTATTATTGGCGTTATAGATTTTCACCCTAGCTGAGAAGAGGATTGTTCAGATCTACTTACTCAAATATAGACCATTATGGGACTGATCCTAAGTTATAGGTATCCTAATAATGGATCAAACCTCTGGAGAGGGTCAACTTCCATCTAGATCTATCACCTAAAATAAACCTAAAATACCACTTGCTTAGAAAAGGGAGAGATATCTTGACAATAACTTATGAAATCATATAAAAAGGACTCATCCACCAATATTTTATCACTAAAACATGCACAAGACACATTATGAGACACATTCAAGACTAAATAATATCAATCTCACATAAATATGTTAGAATAAGTCATTGATCAGTTATCAAATTATCATTAGAGGGAAAATATCCACTTTTCAAGCTAGACAAACAAAATGTAAATTGCACTTATAATTACCTATGAGAACTACTAAGCACTACTTGAGTGGTGAGAAAAAACAATGTAGTTTAGAAAATGATGGAATTTTAGTCTTTATTACACCAAAAGGTGTTACAATACAAAATTTTGGTAGATTATATTCATACCAAAAAGAGGGATTTGATTTGAGGCCTAGAGAGAGAGAGAGAGAGAGAGAGAGAGAGAGAGATGAGAGAGAGAGAGAGGAGAGAGAGAGAGAGAGAGAGAGAGAGAGAGAGAGAGAGAGAGAGAGAGAGAGAGAGAGAGAGTGATGAGAGAGAGAGAGAGAGAGAGAGAGAGAGAGAGCATTGAATGAGCTCCAACCACTCTTGATGGATTAGTATTTTCTAGGATGTTGACTCATGACCTTATCAACAAGTAATAAATTAAAAAAAAAAATTAAATTCCCATTTCCCTTACCCAACCCCCATGTCTATTATTATAACTCCATGTTATTATTTATCTGATCTGCCAATAAGGTCCATGTCTTAGAATTGGCATGAATTATATCACATCTTTTTTTGGTGGAAAATTGTACCTTTTTATTGAAGAAAAATATCCTAGTGATAGGTAAGACACATGTCCTATGGTCTTTATTTACTCATATATTAAACATAGGTCTATTTATATGTGAAAACCAATCTAGTTATTGGTTTTTAACATAGTCATAGTATCCATGGATACCTACAAACTACTTGACTTTGCTTTACAATCACTAGTCTATCTTCAACCTCTGTATTAGGCCCAAAAGACCCTATTTTACCTATATTTAATCTCTATTTAAAATGTTTCATCTCATTATTTCCCCCTGGATCTTGCTCGAGCTCATAGTTCCTTCATTTTATCTTGCTCAGGAGTGAAGAATGATCCATCGACTTCTGTCAAAATATCCTAGGTCTAAACTTTGTTTATTGGTTTTTGATTACCAACCTAGAGCATTTACATTATGCCCAAATAAATTTATACTTATTGGTTCTATATTGGGCTAATTTATTAACTTTTCTTACATTTTTAGATCTTTATGTATGATTAAATGTGTTCCACTGATCTTCTAAGGACTTACAGACACTATCAGGTTGACTCACTTCATTGGATAAATGTGTACGATTGAATGTGAG